>JAJJWW010016875.1:0-216555 GCA_023531295.1 Papaver armeniacum | reverse complement strand
GCGATCTCTTCATTCCCATGAATTATTTCTCCATTCCCTCTCGATCTCTCCCTTCTTGTCCATTGTTTACCAATTGTTGTTCTTCTTCCCTTTCGTCCCATGATTCCGATCTCCAAGTATGCACGCTTACTCTATCATAATCCACGCTTCTATCCGCCACTTGGTTGAATTGGTGTTTGAATTTGATTTTCCTCATCATTTCTTATGTTCCTTCTTGAGGATTCTCCCATTTCATTTCTCTCTTCTCCGGCAAGTCTTCTACTTCTCCTAACAGTTGTTGGTTGCTCAGATGCATTTATCCTTCTAACCATGTCTGAATTTTGGTAAACTGTTGAAAATTGTATCAAATTTCTTCTCTACTACTCCAAATTCTTTCAAATCACGATTTGTATCCTTACTCAAACATCCCTGTTTATAGCGCCAATATGTAGTTGCAGGAAATCCTACAATACACCCCTCACAATATTCCACACAACTAAGACATTTTTAGATGAATAACAATGATTTGATTGATTATTTCCTTGAAGATTCACAAGATAAAATAGAAAAGAGTTAAAGAAATTACAATCACCACCAACCTTCTCTCTCCTAACACTCTCCAAAGAATCCTCCTCACAACAGACTTATTCGAATCTTTATATAGGGTATTATACAATGGATGACAGCTAAGCTGTCCTTTATTTTCGGGAACGACTTGCGAAATATCGCAAGTGTAAAAGTATACAATCTCGCAACTCTCCTAAACTTCGCTAGATCTTCACACTTTTCTCATTTTTTGGCTATCGTCATTCATTGCGTCATTAATGTTATTCTTCTACGACGCCCTCGCAATGTCATTATTTATTGATCTCGCGAAGTATTGATGTCGCGATATTCTGATCCTACAAGAAAAATGGGTTTTCAAAAATTATAAAAGATGTGGGTTTTCAAAACAATTCGGAAGGTTTTACCTTCCTACCATTCAACGTGTCGCAGGATTCTCTCTTCATTCCTACCTGGACACATGTGTGACCCATAAAAAGCTATTTATTATTGAGAGCAATTTCATAAAACCCTTTCTTGTGAGGCAGAGTCGAGACTTTTGATCACTCCGAACCCGAATTTCTTTCGAGAAGGGATGGTTATTTCTCTCTCAACTTTTAAGGATGAGATTGTGTTCATTTATGTGTCCAACTTCTTATGACTAGTGTGCAGAATTTCTATGTCTTCTTAGCGCATTGGATGCTATCATTACGGAGAACTAGTAAGTTGGAAAAATAGGTTTTGTGGGTATATCTCTAGTAAACCCTCACGAGACTATAACTCGTCCACTAGGGACACCTAGGGGTTCAAAGGCTTGTTATACGTGCTAAGTGTGACCGTAGCCTCGACGATACTGAGTTGTATGTAAATTTTAGAATTAGTTTTGTTTGATTTGCTCGAGGACTAGCAAAGTCTAAGTGTGGGGGAATTTGATAGGTGATATAAACACCTTGATATTTATCTATTGTTTATGCTTTCTTTGCAAGTTTTCATGTAAATTATGTATCTTATGTGTGAGTTTGAGTGTATCAGGTGCAATGGAGTCATTATGTGCAAAAGAAGGAGAAAACGTCCGTTTGGAGCGTAAAGGGAGCAAAGAGGTCCATTCACAGGCGAGCGACACTCGAGCCAGGCTGAGGTTACGCCAAAAGAAGGAGAATGAACTTACAATTGAATTAGACTGTCGGTTCTGCAAAACTAACAAGTCATATGTGATTTTGGCTGGCCCTTATCCAGTTTATCTGGGTGGCTATATCCAGAACAATTCCTACACTAAACCTAAAATTCAGTGTCTCATTATTCTTGCTTTACTTTCTCCACCTGAAATCAAGAGAAGAGAGGCGGAGATGGTTGTCTGAGACCATTCTCCTATGTAATCAAATGATGTTGATAAATTTCAGAGACTAGTGAAAATGATCATTGCAGTTGTCGTGAAGATGAGGTTGTTGCTGGTGACTGAGAGCAGATCGAGAAGTCCAGGGTTTCTGGTAGTGTGGTTGAAGGTGATGGACGGGTTTAGGTTGATATTTCCGATCGATTGAAGATGGGTTGGAGTCGGAGTTGTGATTGATTCGAGTATGTTTCTGTAAGGAAGAAGAAAGGGAAAGTTTGGTTTCTGTTGGATTCAATTTGCAGTGAGAGGAGCTAGAGATCTGGACTCAAGAAATCAGCTGAGACTATAAATTAAACAAGAATATGATGTTGTTGTCATGGATTGTGTTGATTGCAGTGGAGAAGCAAGGGTCTCTGTTGGTGAATCGATTGAAACCTGTGAAGAATTACATCAGGGGGAGAAAGAGATGAAGAACAAGGCAATAGTTGTCTCTGGATTTGGCAAGCAAGATAAGATGCAGATGGGTTTTACTCGAATTGAATTCTAACCTTTATATTTCCCAGAGATTGAGATGGTTTAGTTGTTGGTGCTGATGTTGTGATGATTCTGTATCTCAGTTGGAGATGATATGTTCTTGATAATCCAGATGAAGTGGAGAGATGGCTTGAGTCTGTGTATTGCAGTTGTGATGCAGGTGATGTAGTTTTGGTGTTGATGCTATTCAGCTGAGAGATTGCACAATGAGTCCAAGTGCGGCTGAATTTGTGAGTACACAAGTCAGGTACTAGATGAAGCTGGTATGCGATGATGTTGCACTTGGTGGTGATGATGTTGGTACAACTATGTAGAACTGAAATGCAGGCTTGAGCTTGAACTGGAACTGAGAAGTTGTTTTCTAGTGTTTTTGAGTGATGCTAAAGGAGGTACTGGTGATTGTCTGCAGCTGCAAATGGGTTGAGCTGAAACTGGTGATAGGATTTAAACTGAGTTTGTTGATAACTGAGATGGACTGGAGTTTGCAGTTTACTGTAGCAAGAGATGGTTGTTGATGCAGAGAAGATGGTTAGGGAGATGGTACTTTTGGTGGTTGGTTCTGGTTGCAATTGAGTATAGAGTTGGAAGAGTGAAGCTCAAGGAAGAATGTGTTTCTACAGGGTTTGGCTGGTGTAGCAGAAGGTGGAATTGCAGCTGGAGTTAAAGCAATTGCTTGACAGGGAAGTGAAGAGTTTTGTGTTGCCATGAGATGCATATGTATGAGCTCGGACGCAGAGGAGGAACTGCTAAGAAGATGAATCTGTTTCTTGAGATGAGATGGGAAGAATATGAATTGGTATTGATGGTTGTTGATGGCTAAGTTTGAGGTTGTGTTGTGATGCAGTACTACAAACAAGGGAGGATCTGAAGCTATTTGTTGGTACTGTTGCCCTGAGCTGAAATGCTGTCAGGTTGAAGCCAAGAATGAAAGGGTTGAGTAGCAGATTGTGCTGCTGTTGAGACGAACAAGGTGCAAGCTGTAGTGAACTTGGTGGTTTGTTTGTGAACTGGAATTACATGGAGTGGATTGAACTGAAATTGCAGTTGGCTGAGTTCACATCCAACAAGGAACTGCAGGGATCTGATGCTGCTATGAAGTGCAGCTGGAGTCATGAGCTGAGTTAATTGAAGCTTAAGGCTGTATAAAAGAAGGTGACAATAAAGTTGTTGCGTAAGTGAAACTGAGGTTGCAGGGTTAGTAATAATATGCTGCAGAGTAGTCGAGGTTGGCGTTGCTGCTAATGGAATGCAATAATTAGAGGCATGCTAGGTTGCAGGTTTGGAGCTGAGCAAGGATTGCAGTCAAAAGCTAAATGTGATGTGTGTTGTCTGACTGAGGCTGGTGCTATGGGTTGAAGCAGGCAGTGGTATTGCAGCTGCAGTTTGGTTTGGTATTGAGAGGAGGCAGTGGTGGCAAGAGAATTGGAGTCTGAGATGAACAGGAAGGATGGCTTCCAATGAAGCTGCAGCTGGTGGGTTATGCATCACAGTATTGCAATGATGGTGCAGCACAATCTCAAGACAGTGCAAATGGCTCAGGCCAAGGCCACTCAGCTCAGCTGAGTCTGACTAGTTATCTAACTCGTCAGTCTGACCTAGACTTGACTCGGTTTGACTTCTGAGTTGACCCGAGTTGACTCGACCTAGCTGACTCGTTGACCGGTGACCGGATAGACTTTGCCGGTCACCTGAGATATATTTTCCGGCCATAATACCAGTTTTCAGGCGACTATTTTTTGGGACATATTTTCACATGGGTATTCCTCACATATGGGCTTGGTGGACATCTTGTTATTGGACTTTGGGCTTTGAAGACCTAGTTTTGGAAAGATGAAAAGCTACAAAAGGAAAAAGTTTCTACAACTTTGGGGATCACGTATTATTCTTGGAACTTGGAGAGAGCCGTTTTTGTTTACGCTTCTAGGGTTTGCTTTTGTTCATCTTCTTCTATTCAATTAATATTTTTATGATGAACTCCATAGCTATGAGTAGCTAAACACATATTATTGGTTATGGGATAAAGTTGATTTCTCAACATGTTATTTAAATCTATGAATTAGTTTTGTCTCAATACTTTATTGTTTATGATTCATTATTAATATTGTCATATGATTTGATTGTTTGTTTGGTTGAGTCCTAATCAATCCGATTTACATTCATCTCTATTGCTAGATTAGGGTTTTCAATACGAAATAGTTGTTTATCCACGATTCTAAGTAGCATAGTGTGGTTATTACTTGTAGTGATACATCTTTATAATTGCATATGAATCATAACCTTGGTTAAATTGAATTAGTGCTTTTACACGTTTGATTGCCTTGATTAGTCTTATTCCATAGAACTTATTGCTTTTAGGGAGTTAAACTTGATTGTGCTTTTACACATTAGGTTGCTTTCTAGGAAGAATTCACATATACATCTTTTAATGTGGTTGTGATGAAATCAGGGAATTAGCGGGATATTCTTGCGATCAAGGTATCCTAGGACTTTTAGTAAATGAGAGATCAAATTATCAATTCTAATCATTGATGAAAATACATGTTTGTGAATGATACTATCCCGTGACCAATATCTTCTCTTTATTGATTATTCAAATTATTTTATTGCTTTCAATTCCTTTTATTGCTTAGATAAAACAAAAATCCCCCCTTGGTTACTAAGAAACTGAAATTCTATAACAACAAAAGCCTCTCTGTGGGAACGAACTCTTTCTTATCACGTACTTCATTTATATTTAGTAGAGTGAGAAAGTGAAATTATTTTTGCTCGGCTGACAACCGGTCACAAACCGTGCCAGCCACACCTGCCGCGCCAAGGCATGCCAACCATGCTAGCCGCACCCCTGTGCCAATGGCAAACCGTGCCAGCCACACATGCCGTGCCAAGGCATGCCAACCATGCTAGCCGCACCCCTGTGACAATGGAAAACCGTGCCAGCCACACCTACCGCGCCAAGGCATGCCAACCATGCTAGCCGCACCCCTGTGCCAATGGCAAACCGTGCCAGCCACACCTACCACGCCAAGGCATACCAGCCATGCTAGCCGCACCATATGGCAACGGCATGCCAAACCCTTGGCCCCACATGCCGAGCCAAACCGCACCTTGCCTTGGCCCTAGCCATGCTGGCCGCACCATGTGCCAACGGCATGCGAAACCCTTGGCCCCACATGCCGAGCCAAACCGCACCTTGCTTTGGCCCTAGCCATGCTGGCCGCACCATGTTCCCATGGCATGCCAAGCCCTTATCCCCGCCATGCCAAGCCAAACCATTCATGCCAAACCCTTGGCCCCGCATGCCTAGCCATGCTAGCCGCACCATGTGCCAATGGCATGCCAAACCATTGGCCCCACCCTGCCAAGCCAAATCGCACCTTGCCTTGGCTCTAGCCGTGCTAGCCGCGCCACGTGCCAATGGCATGCCAAACCTTTGGCCCCACCATGCCAAGCCAAACCGCATCTTGCCTTGGCCACGCCAAACCATGCCATGCCAACAGCATGCCAACCTAGCCGCGCCACCATGCTTGCCTTCCCTACGCGGCTACCAAAAACGAAGGCGTGTGACGATCAACGGTCCCCCTTCAATCCCAGGAGCAAATCCTAGCCATCCAAGGTTACCAGACGACGCATGGTAACCTTTGGCCCGAAACCTAAGTTTGGCCACGCCAAACCATGCCATGCCAACGGCATGCCAACCTAGCCGCGCCACCATGCTGGCATTTCCTACGCGGCTACCAAAAACGAAGGCGTGCGACGATCAACGGTCCCCCTTCAATCCCAGGAGCAAATCCTAGCCATCCAAGGTTACCATACGACGCATGTTAACCTTTGGCCCTAAAACCTAAGTTTGGCCACGCCAAACCATGCCATGCCAATGACATGCCAACCTAGCCGCGCCACCATGCTGGCCTTCCCTACGCGGCTACCAAAACGAAAGCGTGCAACGATCAACGGCTATCTTTCCTCTTGAGATGCAAAATCTCGACCGTCGAAGGTCACCAAGATAGCAAGTCTCCCCAACGCGACTTTCCAGGCAACAACAACATGCTACGTGTTCGAGACATCAACACATATCACAAACTGGGGGATCCTCTTTGGGTATTGGTTTGGCGGTTTACAGCGTGCGGCGTACACTACGCCCGTCATAAGGAAGTGTCATAAGGATGTGGTGGTTGTTAGTAAATACAGGGAGTTAATGGTGAAACGTTCTTTTTATGGAACATCAATTCCATGCATTAACGGTTTTATGGAACATCAATTCCATGCGTTAACGGTTTTATGGAACATCAATTCCATGTGTTAACATTACCACCTCCTCCCATTTATTCACCCATTTTTCCATTCCTTAATGAGACCAGAATACGTTTCACTTCGACTTGTATAAATAGGTCTTACCTATTTCCACCGAACAACAAGTTAAGTCAGGAGCATACACCACTCAGAAAACATTTGCTAACTTTCCCATCTGTTAGCTTCCCACTTTCTGATACAAGTCGTAACACAACTACTCTTCCAGAATCAACTATTCTGGTCTCATCACTTTCCTTGCTTCCCTCCCCAAAACCAACCCATTATCCTCCACTTTGTGACCGAAGCAAGTCTGGAACGGCCATTTCTTGGTTTAGGCCGGACTTGTACAGAGACCAGTGAAAGCCATTTTCTCGGGAAGAGAACCTCCGACAGTATGCAGACTGGGTTCGCGGACTCTGTTCTGGTTTCCTGAGCAGCAAAGTATACAGACTTTGGTTCAAGAAATAAGGACTTATAAATGTATGTGTTGCCACACAATGCTTATATCTAACAATGGTTATATAATATAAACTCTCATTTCAATCATTGAAACATTCTTAGAGGACGTTATATAGTTGTTATTCACAAACCATTTTTACTCAAAGCCATTTTCAAGTGATTGAAACTTAACATGACATTCGTCACTAGGTAAAGATGAACTTGGACAAAGCAAAAGCTTACCAACACATATTTCGAGAAATAGATAAGCGAGATAAACTCGGCTCGAAATAGCAAATGTGTATAATCAAAGTCTATATAGCAAAACGAATTTTGTCTCAAGATAGGAGATAGAGTAGATAGACTTTTGAGTGATAGATAAGTTCAAGTCTCCACATACCTTTTAGTCGATGAAGTTCCACCAGTTCCTTGAGTAGTTCTTCGTATTGTATGATGATCCCCATGGAGTTCTTGAGCTCAAATACACTTTCTATCCTAGTCCGAGACTTAGCTATAGTAGACTAGAAATCAAGACTTATAGTTTTGATCACTAACATTGACAAATATTCTTGATATTGCAACGCATGCGAGTTCGACCGAGCAGTGCTCTAAAAGTTTGGAAACCAATGAATTTCCAAAACCGAAAATATTCTCAAGATATGCAATATATTTCCAAATTCGGTTTCCATAATTCCTGGAAATGCTTTGTCCAAATATTGACCGAAATCTCAGTAGAAATCTCCAATTAGTAAATGCGCATTACCAATTTTTATTTATTAAAGATATGCATTTTAATTGCTGGAAATTAAAAACATATAAAACTATAAACCTTAATTAAAAGATTCTAAATTTATTTCGATCCGGGATTCTCCTTTAGCTATTAAGGAATATTTTTGAACAATAAAAGATAAGCGTTACTGCACATGTTCAAAGTATGTCGACATCTTTACTTTGTAGATCCTTTTTCATATCTACAATCTTGGAACCGATTTTCCACACTTCCAAACAAGTTTAGAATTGGTTCATCTGACTTCCAAAAACTATGTGATTGATTATCCTATCAAATCACCAAACATGGGTTTCACGGTTCTACCAAAACAAGTTTCGGTTCTACCTCCATGTGGGTACTAGAATTAGTCACGCTAGTTACCAAAACTTGGTTGACTAGGTACTAGGATCGGTTCCCACATATATATGCTATCTAACTTGTATTTGTTGCAATTACTAAAAACGTGTTGCACCTCTTACAAGGATCGATTCCCCTTTTGTGATCGGTTGCACCTCTTACTAGGATCGGTTCCCCAATGTCTAGAGTTGGTCATACCAATTACAACAAATCGATCATTCCATCTCACTAATAAAAGTCATACCAATACAAAAGTCAGGCCTTGTGAATAGTTTTACCAAGATACATAAACAAGTTATGAGCGGTTATACTAAACACACATATTGGTAATTCAAAATATTTGCAATGAATAACAAATACCAATAAGCCTAGCGATTTCCCTTTCGATTCACAAAACAAGTTTATGAATGTACTTCCTTTAAATGAATGTAAAACATTGTTTCCTTGGACGAAATCTTCACCCATACCCATACATAATCATAATAGCATTCATACGATTATGTCGATGTCTTATATACGAAGTTCAAAAGATAAGCGTTATACTTCGTATTGTATTCCTTAATACTACGTCTAACTAGAGTATAATAATTTATGATTCGCGGTTATGTTTTCAATATGCACGACTTGAAAGATACATTAGGGAATGAAACAGTTCAAGTCAAATATTACTAACCTCAAGTGGAAGGATGATGTCGTCATTGTAGCTCCTTACTTCTTCACATTCTTCAAGTCTTCACGGAATACTTGTAATGTCTCATATCCTAATACTTTCAAGCTTACCTATACGAAGTTTACTCTAGTAAATAATCAAGCGACTCTTTAAATGAGTTTTGGCTCACTAAAATATGACAACCAAACTTGACTTACCAACGGTTGGTGGGTTCAACCGAGCTATGCTCTAACACAATCAATCGAAGGGTTGGTTGATAGGGTGTAGAATACATCCTATTTACTATCTATTGTTTATGCTTTCTTTGTTATTTTTCTTGTAAATTATGTATTTTACGTTTGTTTTGAGTTTTATAGCTACTTTGGAGTCGCACGGAGGAAAAGAGGAAGAAAGCACCCAATTTGAGCCAAAAGGGCAAAAAGGTCATTTTACAGGGCGAAGACTATTTGGAGCCCAGAGGTGGTTAAGGGGCTCTCATTCAGGGTACCCCTTATCACTCAGCAGTGGGTGTTACTAACACCGGGTAGCCCTTATCCAGAGGATGTTTATGCTGGATAGCATCCAATTGGGTCGGTCCTATCCATGGCTTAGATCCGGATCCAAACCCACTTCACTATCCTACCCTAAATCGAGAAGAAATTTCTTTTCTTTCTCAATCAGTTTACTCGTTTTTCCAACACCTGAGAGAGAGAGAGCTGCTGTTAATCGAGAGAGATGAACGACGAGACCCAGAATTGAAGTTTGAGAGAGCAGAATCGAGGGAGAATCACAGAGGGTGTCGCTGGTGATAAAGTTAGGGTTCTTGCAATTGAAGAATGAAGTAGTGGGTCTGTGGATTGATGAAATAGAAATGATAGGGTTTGTGAAGAAATCAAGACAGGGAAGAAGGTGGATTAATCGATTGCTGTTGTTGTTCGAATTGCAGAAGCAGAAAAGAAAGGTGCTGTTGATTAGAAGGGTTTTTGAGTTGTTGCCGTCGAACTCAGTGGATGGAAGAGATGGATATGTGATGTTGTTGCTAACAAGGGTTTTCAGGGCAGCAGGATGAGAGAAGAAATGTTGGTATCTGGGTTGTTAAGAAGATGGTTATGATGTTGTTTGAGATATGGATTGAGCTAATGGGTCTGTGAAATTAATGGTGGTTCAAGATGAATTTGAAGGAAATGGGTGCAGGCAAAGGCAGAGGTGGTGTTGTTATGTTATGAGTTGGTGGTTCAGGTGGTATGGAAGATGTAGAGTTGGTGGTGGTACTTGAGAATTCAGACTTGGGTTTTGAGCAGAAATTGATGAAACTCATATGGGGATTAGATGGAGATGCTGGGTATGAGCAATTTGGTGGTGAGTGTATGCAGTTGAGGTTGCAGCTGCTATTGATGGCTAGGTTGATAACTGCAGGTGTTGTTGGCATTGAAGTTACAGGGAATTGGACTGAGCAAGGCAAGAATAAGCTGAAATGGAACAAGTAATGTTGGTGGTGGGTTATACAGGTTGCAATGGAGTTGTTACAGATGGGTGCTATTGAAGTTGCATAAGGGAATGGTGGTTTGATTTTTGGCTGAGGTTTCATTAGGACAGTGTTGGTTATGTGTGCAACTGAGATGGAGAAGGAGTATTGAACCTGTGTGCCTTGTGAATTGAAGGTTCAACTGGTGCTAGTGATGCACTGCTGGTGTTTGCAACTGCAGTTCATGATAGTGCATGGTTGGAGCTTGGCAGTGGTGATGAAAAAGTGCAAATGGTCATGGCTTGGAAGGTGCTACTGCCATTGAGAAATGCAGTTATGGTCTGAACTGAGATTTGAAGTTGTGCAAGTGGATTGCAGTTGTGGTGGTTTGAGTTGCTACTGCAGCTATTTATTTGAGCATGGAGAGGAGTTGAAGTTGAACTGGTGTTGCAGGTGTGAAGAATGATCTATTGCAGCTGAGATGACAAGCACGAAGTGCGATTCTGATTAGCACAGACCATCTTGGGCGAGAAGAGAAGTTACAGACAGGGAAGGCATGGCCATCTTGGCCGTGAACTATTCAGGCCAGTGCAAGACCAGTCAGCCGAGTTAGCCAGCTGACTCGGTTCTGACTAGACCTAGCTGACTCATTGACCTCCCTTTGACCCTGTTGACTAACAGTCGACCGTTAAGTTTGACTTTTGACCGTTAGTCCTAACGGAGGACTGACGGAATATTCCGTCGAATATTCCCTCGACGGACAGAATTTTCAGGTGGCCGGCGGCGACTATTCCGGTCAAATTCCGGCCACAATACCAGTTTTCCGGCGAGCCAAAAATTCCAGAATCTTCTATGGACTTCTCTCATGGGTGTGAAGACTTGGGCTTGGAATTGGATGGAGAATTGGACTCAAATTTGGAAAGAGAAGATGGAAGAGTTGAGAAAGGCTTGGTTTTGGAAATTGAATTGCTAAAGGAAAAGGATTCTAATCCTTGGAAGATTTGGAGAATATTGAAGCCTATAAATAGAGAAGTTTTCTACATCTTTTACACACATCTCTACACACAACAATTCTCTTTTCTTTATTCTTTGTGTGAACTCTTTAACATGAGTAGCTAATTTAATTATAGATTGAGGATGAATTCCTAGTTCTTAATATATGTTTTGAGTATTGTTTCAATTCTATCTTGAGGTTTTTCACATGATTATCGATTGTTTTTACTAATAGGAATGATCTTAAAGACATTCATGATTGATTGATAGATTGTTTGGGTGGCCAACTGAATTGATTTGTCGATTTAATCTAATGCTAGTGAAAGTTAGGGGATAAGTAATCGTTTCTTGACTCTTTACATAAGTAGCAAACACGAGACCTTGCGGAGGGATTCCGTGGAGCAATTGTGTGTAGAAACAACGCTAGAAAGTGAACCAAGCGAACCGAGTTTAACTACTAGTACTAAACCTAAATTCATAAATCTTAATGCATTCAGGAATTACATCTTGTAAGCGAACCTCGGGGTGGTTCTTTTGAATAGAATCGATAACTAAGCGGACTGTTACTCGGTGAAATTAGGGATTTTGGGGCTAGCTAAGCGGACCTGCTATCCTACGGTTGGTGATAATTTGTGACTAATAACAAGTAGAAAAGAACATAATTTGAATCATTGTTTTGCAACGAAGAAGGATTCCTTGGTCTTATCTCTCTTATTGCTTTCAACTTTATCTTTTAATTGCTTTGTTTATTTTCTTTTGCTTTTTACACCCCCTTTTCGTGACAATTTTTACAACTAGAATCTCTTGCTCCTCGTGGGAACGAACTTGACTTCCATTATATTATTTTTAATTCAGTGGAAATATTAATTAATTTGATTGCACCTACGACACGCATCAAATTTTGGCGCCGTTCTTAGGAGCAGCGACGGACGATTTTAGTTGTTTCTATTTTTCTTTTTGCTTTATTCTTGCTTTGTTAGATTCTATATCGTATCTAACTTAGTTTACGAGAATCTTATTTCAGGTACCGGTTTTCCATGCATGGTGGACAAGAGCAAGCATATTACAACAATCAATACGGTTTTCAACCTCAACATTATGACAACTTCCAACCATCCTTAGGATACAATCAAAACCAATCTTTTGGCTACGATCAATTTCCTACAGAACCTTATGGATATTCTCATACATATCAACAACCTTATGACGGGTATGTAAGTGGACAATCACAAGGATGGAAGGATATTTATGCATCTAACAATTTGTTTTCTAGTAATGTGCAGACAGAGAACTTGGAATATACTCCTCTTCATCGTGTTTTTTCCTTCACTTTTTCCAAAAAAGGAGATACAGTCTAAAAACTCTATAAACGGTGGTAAGCGTGTGAACGTCAGGAAACTTGCTCAGAAATTATACAAATTGGAAGATGATGGAGACTCGGAAGATCTTGTCGCAGAAATTAGTAGGACTATTCATATGGAACTTAAACGACGTCGGGATAAAGGTTATGAAACCGATGAAGATTCTTATTATGGTGAGTCTGAAAATGAAGATGATTGTGTTGAAAAGGACCAACCTTTGGATACTTTTGATGACGATAGTGTAGCTTACTCGAGCCTTGATCTTAATAATGATCAAGCACCTATTCAAAAGGTAGAGCTTGAGGAAGATGCAATTAGTGCTTGGAAAAAATTCCTTAGGGAAAGATATGAGTCCGCGGAAGTGTATGAACGTTGCAACAATGAGGAAGTTATTCCAACTCCGGATCATAATAACGATCCTTCACCTATTCAAAAGGAGGAGATTGGGTGTGACTTACCTATTGTTATAAACGGTGTAACACCCGCACATGAAGATCTTACAATCTATACCGATGAAAATCATTTTAGTGAATGGCCCGATTCCGATGATGAGAATGTTGAAGAGATGATACTAGAGGATGAAGCCACATTCATTGATTTTGTGGAAGACCCAATTGAACTTGCCAATGATTTTAATGATGCCAAGACTTTGATTAAGGTAGAAAATGACGAAGAATGGTTGCAAGGTTTAATAGAGGACCACGATATACAAGAGGTAAGTAATTCACTCGAATTTTTTAAGGATGAAGAGGATTCTATAATACAAGAAATTGTGCAAGGTTTGTCTAACCCTTTGCATATTGATTCTTCTCCGTTACCTCTTATTGGTTTGAATGTATGTGCTTCGAAAGTATTTTTGGATGATTTTGTTTCTAGATATCCACCATTGGAAACACTTGATGCTAACACTATGCAGGTTTGCCAAGAGGAACACATGGAAATTCCCAAATTCTATGTTCTTTATACACTTCCGAGTGTGGACGAGAATAAGTGTGGGGGAAATTTCTATCGAGCAATAACATCATTATTATTTTCTTGTGCCAACATTTGTATGGAGTTATTGTTTGCAAAACAGGTATTATGGGTGGATCCTCAAATTTTCAGATTGTTAGTATATGGGGAATGAATCTTGCAAAAGCTAAGTCGGGCCGTCGACTTTAAAACAAGCGCTTAATGGGAGGCAACCCATAGGTTTTGTATTTCTTATCTTTTTGCTTTTTGTTATTTCTTTTTCTTGTTTCTTATCATGTTAAAATCTCCCACCTTGACTTTACTAGGAGGATTCAATTACATTGAGGACAATGTAAGGTTTAAGTGTGGGGGAGTGGTTAAGCATGTTTTTAAAACAAAAATTACAAAAAGATTTAAAAATTTAAAAAAAAAAAAAAAAGTTTTACATAAAAACTCCAACTTTTAAAGATTTTAGAGTCACTAGCATACTTCTAGGTATGTTTACATAGAGATTTTGACCGACAAAATTGAACTTGGAAATGTTAGAGAATTACATTCGGATTTCTTGTTTGTTTGAGTGTTAAATAATGGATTTAATCATGCCGGTGATGCGAATTTGGTGCAGGGAGAAATGAATTATTAGAGTTGCTGATCAATCATTAGTGGAGACTACCCGTATTCATATCATGTGAGGCACCGACCAGAAATTTTCCATCTACTAAAGAGCTTTCTTTTGAGTGTGTGTCACCGTACGTTAATTCCGGGTAGAATGGTGAGCTACCCAACCTCCCACCAATAGAAGCACTACTCTTTGATCTCTTGAGTGCTAATTTTGTCAATCATGAGGGTGACGTCTATAGATGAAAGCCGCCTTCTTGTAGTTCGATTTGCAGTTAGCACCACTCTCTCTCTCGACAACAACGGATCCATAGAAACACTCTCATCATCAACAAAGAGCGACATCAAAATCTACAAGGAAAGTTGGAAAAGTTTAAGGTTTACAAGCAACAAAACGAGAAAAAGTGCAAATTTCAAATACAAGTAAAGCAACATACAAAGGGTGGATTTCACATATATGTTGAGGACTTACAATACAATGAGGTAATTTTATATTCAAGTATGAAGACTTATTCACAAGAGCGAAGAAAATTAAAAGGTGAGAATTTTTGAAGTTTATGATTTCAAGACGGTATAAGTTGTGAAGAATCAAGCGGTAAAATACTTCTTCCACGGCCATGGTTTATTTTTGCATTCTATTTCTCTTGATTGAAAAGAAAAAAAAATTGAAAAAAAAAAAGGAAAAAAAAAAAAAAAAAAAAAAAAAAACAAGAAAATATTTGTTTTGTTTTTATTTTAATAAGCCGGGGAAGGAAAATTTATAAGAAAGTTTCAAGCGACAAGGATTTTAAGGTAAAAGAGTTAAAAATTGTTAAGGATTTATGAAATTCGAGAGTTTATCACCAATAGTTGAAACCGAAGACGAAGACCAAGAAGATAAAGACAAGGAGCGGAAGACGTTTCTATTGGATGCCGTGAGAGTGGTGTTATCATAATTGGCGATCGGATGTGAAGGTGAGTAAGTAATCTCATCCTCAATAATAAATGGTTGATTTCCTTTCTTAGAGATCGTCAGAAAAATGGTTTTTCAAAATGTAGATGTGGGTTTTTAAAAATATTTCTAAGTTGTCCTTCCCACCATTCAACGTGTTGCGAGATTTCTCTCTTCAATCCTACCTGCACACATGTGAGAACCATAAAAAAGCTGTCTTTTTGAGTGCAATTATCATAAAATCCTTTTTGGTGAGGCAGAAGTCGAGGCGAAATGCTTATTGATCGTTTCTCAAACACGCGTTCTCTCATTATGGGGTGGTTATTTCTCACTCAACAAGCAAGAATGAGAATATGTTCTTTAGTATTTCTAACTTCTTATTACTAGCATGCGAAATTCTATGTCCTCATAACTCTTTGGATGCTTGGGACGCTTGAACGCTTTGAAGTTGTGAGTTTTTAGTTTGATTTGCTCGAGGACTAGCAAAGTCTAAGTGTGGGGGAATTTGATAGGGTGTAGAATACATCCTATTTACTATCTATTGTTTATGCTTTCTTTGTTATTTTTCTTGTAAATTATGTATTTTACGTTTGTTTTGAGTTTTATAGCTACTTTGGAGTCGCACGGAGGAAAAGAGGAAGAAAGCACCTAATTTGAGCCAAAAGGGCAAAAAGGTCATTTTACGGGCGAAGACTATTTGGAGCCCGAGAGGTGGTTAAGGGCTCTCATTCAGGGTACCCTTATCACTCGGCGGTGGGTGTTACTAACACCGGGTAGCCCTTATCCAGAGGATGTTTATGCTGGATAGCATCCAATTGGGTCGGTCCTATCCATGGCTTGGATCCGGATCCAAACTCGAAACCGGATCCAAACCCACTTCACTATCCTACCCTAAATCGAGAAGAAATTTCTTTTCTTTCTCAATCAGTTTACTCGTTTTCCCAACACCTGAGAGAGAGAGAGCTGATGTTAATCGAGAGAGATGAACGACGAGACCCAGAATTGAAGTTTGAGAGAGCAGAATCGAGGGAGAATCACAGAGGGTGTCGCTGGTGATAAAGTTAGGGTTCGTGCAATTGAAGAATGAAGTAGTGGGTCTGTGGATTGATGAAATAGAAATGATAGGGTTTGTGAAGAAATCAAGACAGGGAAGAAGGTGGATTAATCGATTTCTGTTGTTGTTCGAATTGCAGAAGCAGAAAAGAAAGGTGCTGTTGATTAGAAGGGTTTTTGAGCTGTTGCCGTCGAACTCAGTGGATGGAAGAGATGGATCTGTGATGTTGTTGCTAACAAGGGTTTTCAGGGCAGCAGGATGAGAGAAGAAATGTTGGTATCCGGGTTGTTAAGAAGATGGTTATGATGTTGTTTGAGATATGGATTGAGCTAATGGGTCTCATGAAATTAATGGTGGTTCAAGATGAATTTGAAGGAAATGGGTGCGAGGCAAAGGCGGAGGTGGTGTTGTTATGTTATGAGTTGGTGGTTCGGGTGGTATGGAAGATGTAGAGTTGGTGGTGGTACTTGAGAATTCGGACTTGGGTTTTGAGCGAAATTGATGAAACTCGGATGGGGATTAGATGGAGATCTTTGGTATGAGCAATTTGGTGGTGAGTGTATGCGATTGAGGTTGCAGCTGCTATTGATGGCTAGGTTGATAACTGCAGGTGTTGTTGGCATTGAAGTTACAGGGAATTGGACTGAGCAAGGCAAGAATAAGCTGAAATGGAACAAGTAATGTTGGTGGTGGGTTATACAGGTTGCAATGGAGTTGTTACAGATGGGTGCTATTGAAGTTGCATAAGGGAATGGTGGTTTGATTTTTGGTTGGGGTTTCATTAGGACAGTGTTGGTTATGTGTGCAACTGAGATGGAGAAGGAGTATTGAACCTGTGTGCCTTGTGAATTGAAGGTTCAACTGGTGCTAGTGATGCACCTTCTTTGGTGTTTGCAAATCTGCAGTTCATGATAGTGCATGGTTGGAGCTTGGCAAGTGGTGATGAACAAGTGCAAATGGTCATGGCTTGGAAGGTGCTACTGCCATTGAGAAATGCAGTTATGGTCTGAACTGAGATTTGAAGTTGTGCAAGTGGATTGCAGTTGTGGTGGTTTGAGTTGCTACTGCAGCTATTTATTTGAGCATGGAGAGGAGTTGAAGTTGAACTGGTGCTGCAGGTGTGAAGAATGATCTATTGCAGCTGAGATGACAAGCACAGAAGTGCAGTTACAGTTGGCACAGCCATCTTGGCTGAGAAGAGAAGTTACAGACAGGGAAGGCATGGCCATCTTGGCCGTGAACTATTCGAGCCGAGTGCAAGACCCGATCAGTAAGAGTTAGCCGGTGACTCGGTTCCGACTAGACCTAGCTGACTCATTGACCTCCCTTTGACCCTGTTGACTAACAGTCGACCGTTAAGTTTGACTTTTGACCTTTAGTCCTAACGGAGGAATGACGGAATATTCCGTCGAATATTCCCTCGACGGACAGAATTTTCAGGTGGCCGGCGGCGACTATTCCGGTCAAATTCCGGCCACAATACCAGTTTTCCGGCGAGCCAAAAATTCCAGAATCTTCTATGGACTTCTCTCATGGGTGTGAAGACTTGGGCTTGGAATTGGATGGAGAATTGGACTCAAATTTGGAAAGAGAAGATGGAAGAGTTGAGAAAGGCTTGGTTTTGGAAATTGAATTGCTAAAGGAAAAGGATTCTAATCCTTGGAAGATTTGGAGAATATTGAAGCCTATAAATAGAGAAGTTTTTTACATCTTTTACACACATCTCTACACACAACAATTCTCTTTTCTTTATTCTTTGTGTGAACTCTTTAACATGAGTAGCTAATTTAATTATAGATTGAGGATGAATTCCTAGTTCTTAATATATGTTTTGAGTATTGTTTTGAGTATTGTTTCAATTCTATCTTGAGGTTTTTCACATGATTATCGATTGTTTTTACTAATAGGAATGATCTTAAAGACATTCATGATTGATTGATAGATTGTTTGGGTGGCCAACTAAATTGATTTGTCGATTTAATCTAATGCTAGTGAAAGTTAGGGGATAAGTAATCGTTTCTTGACTCTTTATATAAGTAGCAAACACGAGACCTTGCGGAGGGATTCCGTGGAGCAATTGTGTGTAGAAACAACGCTAGAAAGTGAACCAAGCGAACCGAGTTTAACTACTAGTACTAAACCTAAATTCATAAATCTTAATGCATTACGGGAATTACATCTTGTAAGAGAACCTCGGGGTGGTTCTTTTGAATAGAATCGATAACTAAGCGGACTGTTACTCGGTGAAATTAGGGATTTTGGGGCTAGCTAAGCGGACCTGCTATCCTACGGTTGGTGATAATTTGTGACTAATAACAAGTAGAAAAGAACATAATTTGAATCATTGTTTTGCAACGAAGAAGGATTCCTTGGTCTTATCTCTCTTATTGCTTTCAACTTTATCTTTTAATTGCTTTGTTTATTTTCTTTTGCTTTTTACACCCCCCTTTCGTGACAATTTTTACAACTAGAATCTCTTGCTCCTCGTGGGAAACGAACTTGACTTCCATTATATTATTTTTAATTGAGTGGAAATATTAATTAATTTGATTGCACCTACGACACGCATCAAATTTTGGCGCATGCCCTTAGGGAGCAATGACGATTTTAGTTGTTTCTATTTTTCTTTTTGCTTTATTCTTGCTTTGTTAGATTCTATATCGTATCTAACTTAGTTTCGAGAATCTTATTTCAGTACTTAGGTTTTCCATGTATGGTGGACAAGAGCAAGCATATTACAACAATCAATACGGTTTTCAACCTCAACATTATGACAACTTCCAACCATCCTTAGGATACAATCAAAACCAATCTTTTGGCTACGATCAATTTCCTACAGAACCTTATGGATATTCTCATACATATCAACAACCTTATGACGGGTATGTAAGTGGACAATCACAAGGATGGAAGGATAGTTATGCATCTAACAATTTGTTTTCTAGTAATGTGCAGACAGAGAATTTGGAATATACTCCTCTTCATCGTGTTTTTTCCTTCACTTTTTCCAAAGGAGGAGATACAGATCTAAAAACTCTATAAACGGTGGTAAGCGTGTGAACGTCGAAACTTGCACGAAAATTATACAAATTGGAAGATGATGGAGACTCGGAAGATCTTGTCGCGAAATTAGTAGGACTATTCATATGGAACTTAAACGACGTCGGGATAAAGGTTATGAAACCGATGAAGATTCTTATTATGGTGAGTCTAAAAATGAAGATGATTGTGTTGAAAAGGACCAACCTTTGGATACTTTTGATGACGATAGTGTAGCTTACTCGAGCCTTGATCTTAATAATGATCAAGCACCTATTCAAAAGGTAGAGCTTGAGGAAGATGCAATTAGTGCTTGGAAAAATTCCTTAGGGAAAGATTTGAGTCCGCGGAAGTGTATGAACGTTGCAACAATGAGGAAGTTATTCCAACTCCGGATCATAATAACGATCCTTCACCTATTCAAAAGGAGGAGATTGGGTGTGACTTACCTATTGTTATAAACGGTGTAACACCCGCACATGAAGATCTTACAATCTATACCGATGAAAATCATTTTAGTGAATGGCCCGATTCCGATGATGAGAATGTTGAAGAGATGATACTAGAGGATGAAGCCACATTCATTGATTTTGTGGAAGACCCAATTGAACTTGCCAATGATTTTAATGATGCCAAGACTTTGGTTAAGGTAGAAAACGACGAAGAATGGTTGCAAGGTTTAATATAGGACCACGATATACAAGCGGTAAGTAATTCACTCGAATTTTTTAAGGATGAAGAGGATTCTATAATACAAGAAATTGTGCAAGGTTTGTCTAACCCTTTGCATATTGATTCTTCTCCGTTACCTCTTATTGGTTTGAATGTATGTGCTTCGAAAGTATTTTTGGATGATTTTGTTTCTAGATATCCACCATTGGAAACACTTGATGCTAACACTATGCAGGTTTGCCAAGAGGAACACATGGAAATTCCCAAATTCTATGTTCTTTATACACTTCCGAGTGTGGACGAGAATAAGTGTGGGGGAAATTTCTATCGAGCAATAACATCATTATTATTTTCTTGTGCTAACATTTGTATGGAGTTATTGTTTGCAAAACAGGTATTATGGGTGGATCCTCAAATTTTCAGATTGTTAGTATATGGGGAATGAATCTTGCAAAAGCTAAGTCGGGCCATCGACTTTAAAACAAGCGCTTAATGGGAGGCAACCCATAGGTTTTGTATTTCTTATCTTTTTGCTTTTTGTTATTTCTTTTTCTTGTTTCTTATCATGTTAAAATCTCCCACCTTGACTTTACTAGGAGGATTCAATTACATTGAGGACAATGTAAGGTTTAAGTGTGGGGGAGTGGTTAAGCATGTTTTTAAAACAAAAATTACAAAAAAATTTAAAAATTTAAAAAAAAAAAAAAAAAAAAGTTTTACATAAAAACTCCAACTTTTAAAGATTTTAGAGTCACTAGCATACTTCTAGGTATGTTTACATAGAGATTTTGACCGACAAAATTGAACTTGGAAATGTTAGAGAATTACATTCGGATTTCTTGTTTGTTTGAGTGTTAAATAATGGATTTAATCATGCCGGTGATGTGAATTTGGTGCAGGGAGAAATGCATTATTAGAGTTGCTGATCAATCATTAGTGGAGACTACCCGTATTCATATCATGTGAGGCACCGACCAGAAATTTTCCATCTACTAAAGAGCTTTCTTTTGAGTGTGTGTCACCGTACGTTAATTCCGGGTAGAATGGTGAGCTACCCAACCTCCCACCAATAGAAGCACTACTCTTTGATCTCTTGAGTGCTAATTTTGTCAATCATGAGGGTGACGTCTATAGATGAAAGCCACCTTCTTGTAGTTCGATTTGCAGTTAGCACCTCTCTCTCTCGACAACAACGGATCCATAGAAACACTCTCATTATCAACAAGGAGCGACATCAAAATCTACAAGGAAAGTTGGAAAAGTTTAAGGTTTACAAGCAACAAAACGAGAAAAAGAGCAAATTTCAAATACAAGTAAAGCAACATACAAAGGGTGGATTTCACATATATGTTGAGGACTTACAATACAATGAGGTAATTTTATATTCAAGTATGAAGACTTATTCACAAGAGCGAAGAAAATTAAAAGGTGAGAATTTTTGAAGTTTATGATTTCAAGACGGTATAAGTTGTGAAGAATCAAGCGGTAAAATACTTCTTCCACGGCCATGGTTTATTTTTGCATTCTATTTCTATTGATTGAAAAAAAAAAAAAAAAAATGAAAAAAAAAAAAAAAAAAAAAAAAATTAAAAAAAAAAAAGACAAGAGAAATATTTGTTTTGTTTTTATTTTAATAAGCCGTGGGGAAGGAAAATTTATAAGAAAGTTTCAAGCGACAAGGATTTTAAGGTAAAAGAGTTAAAAATTGTTAAGGATTTATGAAATTCGAGAGTTTATCACCAATAGTTGAAACCGAAGACGAAGACCAAGAAGATAAAGACAAGGAGCGGAAGACGTTTTTATTGGATGCCGTGAGAGTGGTGTTATCATAATTGGCGATCGGATGTGAAGGTGAGTAAGTAATCTCATCCTCAATAATAAATGGTTGATTTCCTTTCTTAGAGATCGTCAGAAAAATGGTGTTTCAAAATGTTAAAAGATGTGGGTTTTTAAAAATATTTCGGAAGTTGTCCTTCCCACCATTCAACGTGTTGCAGGATTTCTCTCTTCAATCCTACCTGCACACATGTGAGAACCATAAAAAAAAATTTGTCTTTTTGAGTGCAATTATCATAAAATCCTTTTTGGTGAGGCAGAAGTCGAGGCGAAATGCTTATTGATCGTTTCTCAAACACGCGTTCTCTCATTATGGGGTGGTTATTTCTCACTCAACAAGCAAGAATGAGAATATGTTCTTTAGTATTTCTAACTTCTTATTACTAGCATGCAGAAATTCTATGTCCTCATAACTCTTTGGATGCTTGGGACGCTTGAACGCTTTGAAGTTGTGAGTTTTTAGTTTGATTTGCTCGAGGACTAGCAAAGTCTAAGTGTGGGGGAATTTGATAGGGTGTAGAATACATCCTATTTACTATCTATTGTTTATGCTTTCTTTGTTATTTTTCTTGTAAATTATGTATTTTACGTTTGTTTTGAGTTTTATAGCTACTTTGGAGTCGCACGGAGGAAAAGAGGAAGAAAGCACCCAATTTGAGCCAAAAGGGCAAAAAGGTCATTTTACAGGGCGAAGACTATTTGGAGCCCAGAGGTGGTTAAGGGCTCTCATTCAGGGTACCCCTTATCACTCAGCAGATGGGTGTTACTAACACCGGGTAGCCCTTATCCGAGAGGATGTTTATCTTTGGATAGCATCCAATTGGGTCGGTCCTATCCATGGCTTAGATCCGGATCCAAACCCGAAACCGGATCCAAACCCACTTCACTATCCTACCCTAAATCGAGAAGAAATTTCTTTTCTTTCTCAATCAGTTTACTCGTTTTTCCAACACCTGAGAGAGAGAGAGCTGCACATTAATCGAGAGAGATGAACGAGCGAGACCCGAGTGAAGTTTGAGAGAGCAGAATCGAGGGAGAATCACAGAGGGTGTCGCTGGTGATAAAGTTAGGGTTCGTGCAATTGAAGAATGAAGTAGTGGGTCTGTGGATTGATGAAATAGAAATGATAGGGTTTGTGAAGAAATCAAGACAGGGAAGAAGGTGGATTAATCGATTGCTGCTGTTGTTCGAATTGCGAAAGCGAGAAAAGAAAGGTCTTTGTTGATTAGAAGGGTTTTTGAGTCATTGTCGTCGAACTCGGTGGATGGAAGAGATGGATCTGTGATGTTGTTGCTAACAAGGGTTTTCAGGGCAGCAGGATGAGAGAAGAAATGTTGGTATCTGGGTTGTTAAGAAGATGGTTATGATGTTGTTTGAGATATGGATTGAGCTAATGGGTCTGTGAAATTAATGGTGGTTCAAGATGAATTTGAAGGAAATGGGTGCAGGCAAAGGCGAGGGTGGTGTTGTTATGTTATGAGTTGGTGGTTCGGGTGGTATGGAAGATGTAGAGTTGGTGGTGGTACTTGAGAATTCGGACTTGGGTTTTGAGCGAGAAATTGATGAAACTCGGATGGGGATTAGATGGAGATCTTTGGGTATGAGCAATTTGGTGGTGAGTGTATGCGATTGAGGTTGCAAATTGCTATTGATGGCTAGGTTGATAAGCTGCAGTGTTGTTGGCATTGAAGTTCTGAGGAATTGGACTGAGCAAGGCAAGAATAAGCTGAAATGGAACAAGTAATGTTGGTGGTGGGTTATACAGGTTGCAATGGAGTTGTTACAGATGGGTGCTATTGAAGTTGCATAAGGGAATGGTGGTTTGATTTTTGGCTGAGGTTTCATTAGGACAGTGTTGGTTATGTGTGCAACTGAGATGGAGAAGGAGTATTGAACCTGTGTGCCTTGTGAATTGAAGGTTCAACTGGTGCTAGTGATGCACTGTTGGTGTTTGCAACTGCAGTTCATGATAGTGCATGGTTGGAGCTTGGCAGTGGTGATGAACAAGTGCAAATGGTCATGGCTTGGAAGGTGCTACTTTTGCCATTGAGAAATGCGATTATGGTCTCAACCGAGATTTGAAGTTGTGCAAGTGGATTGCGGTTGTGGTGGTTTGAGTTGCTACTGCGGCTATTTATTTGAGCATGGAGAGGAGTTGAAGTTGAACCGGTGTGCTGCGGGTGTGAAGAATGATCTATTGCAGTGAGATGACAAGCACGAAGTGCGATTCTGATTAGCACAACCATCTTGGCGAGAAGAGAAGTTACTGACGGGGAAGGCATGGCCATCTTGGCCGTGAACTATTCGAGCCGATGCAAGACCAGTCAAATAGAGTTAGCCACCGACTTCGGTTCGACTAGACCTAGCTGACTCATTGACCTCCCTTTGACCTGTTGACTAACAAATCGACCGTTAAGTTTGACTTTTGACCGTTAGTCCTAACGGAGGACCGACGGAATATTCCGTCGAATATTCCCTCGACAGACAGAATTTTCAGGTGGCCGGCGGCGACTATTCCGGTCAAATTCCGGCCACAATACCAGTTTTCCGGCGAGCCAAAAATTTCAGAATCTTCTATGGACTTCTCTCATGGGTGTGAAGACTTGGGCTTGGAATTGGATGGAGAATTGGACTCAAATTTGGAAAGAGAAGATGGAAGAGTTGAGAAAGGCTTGGTTTTGGAAATTGAATTGCTAAAGGAAAATGATTCTAATCCTTGGAAGATTTGGAGAATATTGAAGCCTATAAATAGAGAAGTTTTCTACATCTTTTACACACATCTCTAGATGGTAGGCCTCTAAAGATGTTTATATTTGAGCCTACGGGTTATACCGCAAGTGCACGGCGTCTATCGGAGACGCGGCAAGTACGGGTCGATCCACAGAGACGAGGGTGTGCTTAAGTGATCTAAGGCTTGGCTTCTTCAACTGAATTCAGGTGATAATGTAACACAATTGTTGTTTTGTTGCCGAAACGGCTGAATTGATATTGTGACGGTGAACTAAGGAATGACTAGATTATAAGGCACTAGAGTGTCGAATCCACCACCTAGTCTCAGCTAAATCAGATCAATGGTTGATAAAGTTCTTGTCCCTTGTAATGGCAAGGCTGCCATTCATCCAGGGTTTCTATGGACAGCTTACTATCAACTAAGGCAATTAACTAATTCCTAGTATTAGTTGTCTTGTCATAGTACAACTAATCACAAATCAGTTTCATTACTCAAGTGATCAAACTCATCCTAAAATGGATATCCTAATTGCAATTAGAGTATTTTTCCATAGTACTAATTGTCTTCTCAGGGCACAATTAGTCTAAAGGTCAATAATAAACACTGAAGTATGAATTGCTACACATTCAATCATAGAAATGCTCTGACTACAATGAATACTTGATAGACACTTTATGAAAGTAATATCTTTGAAGTGTCAAATTAAGTTTACCCTAAGCAATCAAGCTCAATCAAGAACAATTATCAACACATGAACTAAAATTAGCAACAGACCATGGGTTTCATCTCAACCCTAGCAAATCAAATTAAAACATGATAAAAACAGAAAATGAAACAAATTAAACCTAAAGTGACTGCTCTGGCTAATCCAGGCGTGGTCAAAATCATCTTCCACAGCTTCTATTTATACATGCAACCAAAATACCTAACCCTAATTCTCAAAATTGAAATTAAAGATAAAATAAGCAAAAACAATCGCACCCATACTCTGAAACGCACTCCTTTCTTGTCTAATCGTCTTCAGAGCTCTCTGCTAGGGTTGTTGGAGAAACCCTAAGTTCAATCATCTAAACCCTAGCTTCTAGGTTATGAGAGAAGCTAAGATGGAGATGGGTGAACCTAGAGTGGCGGAAAGAAGTAGCTGGGTGATGGAGGTGGTGTGGTGGTTGTTGTGTCAGGGAGAGGGAGGAGAAAAGCAGAGCTTTGCTCTGTCGGGGAAGGAGATGGTGGTTGAGGTGAGGGATGGGTTCTGCGAGAGATGAAAGAGAAAAGGAAGAAGAGAATGGGTATGGTCGATGAGGGTATAGGGTAGGTAATTTTGTTGTGAGGCACGAACATCAACGGACGATGCGACAGTAGAGCGGCGTTGGATGAGGCGGCTACGATCCGAACGGTCGAGGATGGTAAGCGGTTTTGGAGCGATCTGGTGTGAAACGGAGCATCGGTCTTTGATGGAATGGAGGCAGCGACCGTTGGATGCGACCCAGGAAGATCTCGAACGGTCGGGGATGGATGGGCTCGGATCCGGGTCGCGGGTCGGTCTAGCTCAAGCCCATGTCTTGTAGATGAGTTGCTACTTGTTGGGTTGCAAGCTGATTGCGCGCGCGGCTTCGGCTTCTGCTCCTTGGGTGCTCGACTCCAATTCTTTGCTCTTTGGGCTCCGCACTTTCTCCGGACTTTATTTAGTACCTAAAAATACAAAATTAATTAAAACAAATATTTATTCTTGAAAACAAAGAAAATGCGAGAATGCGGGATAATATCTGATTTCTAAGCGCAAAAGATGAGTAAAATGCCAATAAAAAGGTGTATAAATATGCACTATTTGGCACTCATCAAATACCCCCAAACCTGAATTTTACTTGTCCTCAAGTGAAACAGAAATTAAGAAATCCTAACTATACCCCTGTCATGCAGTCTCTCGAATGCATTTAGCATATGCACTAAGCCTTTAAACCCCTAGGTGTCCCTAGTGGACGAGTTGTAGTCTCGTGAGGGTTTACAAGAGGTGTACCCACAAAACCTTCTCCAACTTCAGAGCGTAAAAGAGTCTCAAGCATCCTAGAAGCTATGAGGACATAGAGTTTCTGCATGCTAGTAATGAAGTTAGAACTATCGAAGAACGCATTCTCATCCTTAAGAGTTGAGCGAGAAGTAACCATACCATATGAAAGAATTCGGATTCGATTGTGATCATAAGCCTCGACTTCGCCTCACCATTAGGGTTTTATGATAATTGCACTCAAAAGATCGCTTTTAGTCTCTCATGTGTGCAAGCGGGAATAAAGAGAGAAATCCCGCACACGTTGTAGGTAAGAAGGATAACCTTCCGAAATAAAATCTGGAGACTCCACGGAAATGTGGACAAAAAGAATCTTTTTCTGATGATCTCTAAGAAAGGAAATCAACCATTAGCAAGGGGTGGGAGTACTCACTCACTTTTCACCCGATCGGCAATTAACATCACTCTCTCATAAGAAACCATAGAAACGTCTTCAATCTTCGGTCTTCGGTCTTCAACTGTTGATGACGAACTTCTGAACTTTACAAAAACTTTTTTTTTTTTTTTTTTTTTTTTTTATTATTATTTTTTTTTTTTTTATATCTAAGTTACAATAAAACGATAAACTCAATTTTTCATAGACTTCATTAATTCTCATTTTCTTTTCCTTTGAAATATGTAACCTTGGACTAACTCAATTTTTCTTCAAATATTCTGCTAATGCTCCGCTTGCTGACGATGATGTGTTTCTATGGGTCTTGCTGATTGAGAGAGAGAGAGATGCTAACTGCAAATCGATATTTAGAAGGAGTTTTCATCTTTAGACGTCACCCTCATGATTGACGGAATTAGCACTCAAGAGATCAAAAGTAGTCTTGAAAGTGGTGCGAAGTTGGGTAGCTCACCATTCCTACCCGAATTGACGTACGGTGACACACACTCTAAAAGCTTTTCTAGAAAGTCACAAAGAGTGAAGGTCGGTACCTCGCTTGATGTAAAATGGGTAGTCTCCACTATGGGTGATCACAATTCTACTACCGAATATCTAAACAAGACCTAATTCGCCCTCCGGTATGGTTAAATCCAACTTTAACGCTCTAATCAACTAAGAAACCCGATTGTGTTCTCCGGTACTTCCAATTCTGTTATTTCGGGCAGATTCTCTATGTAAACATAGCTAGAAGCATGCTAGTGACTCTAAAATCTCTAAAAGTTGGAGGTTTTTACAAAAAGAGTTTAATTAATTAATTTTTTTTATTTTTTTTATTTTTTATTTTATTTTTTTTTTTTTGAAAATAAAAGATAAGATAAAAGACTAAAAACTCTAAATGCAAAATAAAAACTAAAAACTCTAAATGCAAATGCACCCCCAAACCTAAATCAAACATTGTCCTCAATGTGTCAACAGATAGGAAAAATTAAACAGTCACATACCATGAGAACTATCTTTGAAAAGATAAAAGGGAAGAGATTACCTGATGTCGGCGGAGCAAGGTTGAGCTTCATTCGTCAAGGCTAGAATCCAATATTCTCAACGGAGATCATATCGGATTAGCATAATATATGTGCAAGAAGACTCAACCGAATCAAGAAAAGAAAATTTAACAAGTCCTCTTGGATTATATACAAAAATTCACCATAAACTAACAATCTAAAGAGTTGAGGATCAACCCAATAGAAAATATATACAAACATCAACAGCCTTACACAGATATAACAAGAGAGTGCAAGTAAGACTGCAGATGTGAAGGAGTTTCCCCCAAACCTAAATTTGTGAACGGGTGTGTTTGAAAGCACAAAGTCTTGCAATTTTAAAGGTACATCATGCAAAAGGTCTAACTCAAAATGAGTTTTGCTAATTACAAAAAGATATACATATTCCAACTGTGGCTCCTTAAGAGTGTTATACTTTGATGCAAAATAGTCCAAGAGGACTTGGGAAGCACAAAGCTCTAAGCCTAAGTTAGGCATTTTTAGAAAAGTTGGTTTTGCAATTTTGTGACAAACTACACCTAGGTTGGGTGAAGGAGTTTCAATTTGTGACTCAGGAGAGAGGTTAGGTACATCTACGTTATTTTCATTTATAAAATCATTTGCACCATCACACACTTTCCTAAAGTCAGAAGAGGGTAAATCATGTTCATTTTCACAGGATAATTCCACAGGTTCCACATCATCATCACATATATGAATATCAGAAGAAGCATCATTCATAGGGTTCACAGGAGAGACACTTAATGTCTCTGAACCTAAAGATTCTATTACATTTTCAAAATACACATGCTCTTCATATTCATCATCATCATCATCATCATAGCAAAAATCCATCTCTCCATTCAAAATTGTAGCATTTTTAGTGTACTCATCTACCTCTAGATTAGGTTCATATTCAATGTTAGTTGCATGAGTAAGACTAGAAACACTATTTTCAATCCTATCATTTTGTAACTCAATCAGGTTCCTTTGAAGAATCATCTTGAGTTGTTCCATTGAAGGAGGGTCTTCACTAGTGGGTATGCATTCCTCATATGGATATTCATTGTATGGTTGTGCATGAGGTTCACTAGAGAAGGGAAATTCAGACATGTTGCTATATGGATGGTCATGCATTGCATTCCTTTCAAGCCTAGCATTTTGCTCCAAGAGTGTTTCCATTGTTGATTGCAAACTAGGAGTTGGGGGAGTATAAAATTGTTCATCTCCCCACTGTGGTGAATGATGCATGTGTGCAGGTTGATTATGGTCCCAATAGTCACTTCTAGACACTTCGTACATTGGATTATCATGGTTTTCCCTAGACTGTCTAAAATCATGCAAGATATAACAGTATTCAGCAGGGTGGTCTAAGCCACCACATAAGGTGCAAGCATGCATTTCATATTGCCTAGAAAAACTAGATTCGACAGATTGCCTTTCTAAAGCAGATTGCCCATCTAAAGCAGATAGCCGAGCCTCTAATTGATCTAAAAGTGATGACTGGGTATGAGAAAATTGTTCATTTTCAACCTGTGGTGGATGATGTATGTGATCATAATGATTAGGGTATGTGAGATCAGGGCCCTGAGAAGGTCCATAAAATTCCCTAAAGTCACTATGGTATGTGGGGTGTTCATCCTGTGATAGGTGCCCGTAAGCAAGCTCTCTAAGGGATTTATTTGTTCCATCCCCAGATGCGGACCAAAATCCTGACATGATTTATCAAATTGAACTCACAATCTAATTTGGTTTATGTGGGTTTTGTTTGGTTTAAATGGGTTCATTTTTGGTTTGATGGGTTTTGGTTTGTTGTGGGCTTGTTGCTTGGTTTTTGTGAGATTTGGTTTGTTTGGGATTTGTTGTTTGAAGCCCAGGATTTGTGAAAACAGCACAGCCCAGGTTTGTGTAAAGCCTAGTGGAACTGTGGGCTCAGTTTTGTTTAGGCCCAGCAGTGTGGCTTATGTGGTTGTGCAAAGCCTAGTGGACAGTGGGCTCAGCTTAGGCAGAAGCGGCCCAGATTATAATGTTAGCCCAGTTCACCATTTGGTTGGTTGTGGGTTAGCCCAGTTGAAAGTGTAGGTTGGGTTGAGTTGGGCTCAGCTGGTGTAAGCCCAGCTCCAGGGTGTGTAGAGTGGGCTTGGTTGTGTGTAGACCCAAATTATAAAAAATGAAAATCGATTCAACTCGGTGAATCGCTAAGGTCGGATTGACTCAGCGATTTAGGGAGTCAACTCAACTCGGCCGGTTCAACTCGGTGAACAGTACAGTTCACTCACTCAGCTCTCCACTCGGGCGATCTCACTCAAAGCCTCGGCAATTTCGGCTCAAATGTTTGTGATTTTTAGGTTTTCAATGGAGTTTCAAACAAATGTGCAAAGCACAATATCCGAGCATGCACGGGGTTATACGGGTGGTAGACCAAGGGCTAGCCGGGGAGCTCAAGCTTGCATTCAAGGTCTACAAAGCACGGGGCACCAACCTCGAAGTCTTTGCCTTTTCTTCCCCTCCTTGTTTGCACAAGTAGTGCCACAAGTACTTGCTTCACCAATGGCTGTATTGTCTTGCCCAAGGAGCGAAGCGGATGGAGCTATACCTAGTTTATCATTCTAAGATGGCTTAGCATTCACAGGTTGTCATACAAGTTTGTTGTCATACAAGTTTGGCTTAACGGTTTAGCAAGGTCAAATTTTGTGCACTTTCGGGGGTCTAGCACAAGGCGGATTTATGGCGGATATTTGCGGGGGTTGAGCAATGTATCAACAGTTTAGCAAGGTCAAAGAAAAGGGCAAGATGGTCATTTGATGTGTGCACTCGGCCAAGGCAAGGCAACAATTCGAGGGTCTAATGGGTTCAAGCATGCATTCAAGACTCCATCTTACCTCAAGTTTATTTGGGCTGGGCCTAGGAACATGCTAGGTCTTAGTTTAGACTGTCGCAGCACAGACTATATAAGGGAGGAACGAACATAAACAAGAGCTTGACCACGTTTTATTATCTCTACTTTATTCTAGGGTTTTACACCATGAAGTCTTTTCTCTTTCTTCTTGTGATGAACTCCTTGAATATGAGTACCTAATTATCTTTTGGTTATGGAATAGTTGGATTTCACATAATATGATTCTTTGATTCAATATATTAGTTTTGTCTCATAATTATCGTTTGCAATTCTCGGAAATATTGTTTTATGATTGATTGATTGTTTTGTCAAGTTGCAAATTGGTAGAACTTCTAATCACATCTATTGCTAGTTTTAAAGGGCTATGATTATAGTTTGTAGTGATATATTCTTATGATCATATGTGAATCGTAACCTTTGTTAAATTGAATTGAGTGCGCTTTCCACGTTCAATTGCTTTGATTGGCCTGATTTCAGAACTTAACGCATCTAGGGAATTAAACTTGATTAGTGCTTTTACACGTTAGGTTGTTCCTTTAGGTAGAATTCATATTCGCATCTTTTAATGTGTTTGTTGATGACATGAGGAGATTTGCGGGATATTCTTGCGATCAAGGTATTCTAGGGTCTTTGATAAAAGATGAGATTAAATATCAATTCTAGTTATTGTGAAAAGCATGTTAGTGAATGATAACGAAATCCTTAACCAATATTTCTTATCCTTGATTTGATTTGTTTGCTTATTTCTTTATTTGCTTTTATTTATTTTATTTCATAAAACCACAAAACTACCGGTGTTTTATATAGGAAACCATAACAATTTGACAACCTAGACCTCTCTGTGGGATCGATCCTTTCTTGCCCTTGCTATATTTATATTTTGAGTAGTAAGAAAGTGTAATTATATTTGTGTCGCTTACGACCCGATCAAATTTCCCCTAATGCCGCTAATGAAATTGTTTTTGGTTTCTTATTTTTGTATTTAGTTTTGTTTTATTTTTTTCTTATTTTTCTGGGTTTTAACCTTGGTTTGAGAATTCTTATTTCAGGTGCTTATTTCTATGGAAGGAGCATACTATATGGATGGATACGGTTTTCAACAACCTCAACAATGTGATAACTACCAATTCCATGGGTATAATCAAAACCAATTCATTGGTTATGATCAATATTCCATGGAACCTTATGGTTTTCCTCAACAACCTTATGACGGGTATGCGTGTGAACAACCACAAGGATGGGAGGATTCTTATGCTCGTGAACAAAAAAGTCTCTAATTTTATAGACAAAGTTTCCACCTTTTACAAGAGGAATTTCAAAAGCTAAAGAGACTACAAACGAGCAACTCCAAGAACTTCGTGAAGGTATGGCTAGCTTGCGAAGAAGTATTGATCAATACAAGGAAGATATGGATAATTCTAATGTGCATATGGTTTGTGATGAATATTTGATTGATGCTAATGTTGAAAAGGCGAATCCTTGGACATGAATCTTACCTCAAGTTCAAAATGAGAATCGGAAAGAAAGGGCAAGATGGTCATTTGATAGGGCAGGCTTCTATCCCTTCTTGGGTTGAAGCTGGGTGCTTTCTTTGGTTTCTTTGAGTTTAATCGCGTAAGTCTCATGTCTGAAAGACATGATGATGGCTGGTTGTTGTTGGCCTGGATGGGTGTTGGTTGAGTGTCACAAAGAACAAAATGGGAGCTTGCGGAGAAACAAAAGACTCAGGCATGCTAGTTGATTCATTGATGAGTAGCACATCAAGCACTGCTATTTACCTTTTATTATCAAGATCGTTCTCTTTGATTCAATATATTAGTTTGTCTCATCGTTTGCAATTCTCTGGTTGCAAGCTCAACCAATAACAAAAGCTTGATTAGTGCTTTTACGTTAGGTCAAGCAACAAAGAGTAATGAGTAATCACTATGCAAGCTCGGTTCGGCGAGATGAGTTAAAGAACAAGGAAAAGGGGATCCATCTAATGCAAGCCTTCTATCCCTTCTTGGGTTGGCCTGCACAACAACACAGAGAATAAGTTGGGTGACACGGGGAAAGAGTAATTTGGAAAGAACAAGGAAAAGGGGATTAAAAGGGCTTGAAGAGTTATACTAACACTAAGCTACCAGGCCATGAAGCTTATAGCTCAGATCAAAAAGTAAGATGCAACAAAAGGAACAATGTGCAGAGGATGATGCAGAGAGCTATGAAACTACAACAGGAAGCTATGATGCAAAGGTTAAAACAAGTTATAAATTACAGGGAAAGCAAACTATATGCAGGGTTACACCAGATATGCAATGAGAGGCTAATGATATGCTAAGTTACAGATGCAGTTTATAAGAAAATTAAACTAAGTACACTACAGGGAAGCTAAGTTACAAATGATATGCTAAATTATACTATCAACAGGACTAAAAACAGCAAAAACAGGCCAAAGAAAAACAAAATGAGTATATACAGGGATAGGATGGAAATCAGTAAAGCGAGCCAATATCAGCAAGGCACGCGCCAAGTCCCCGGCAACGGCGCCAAAAACTTGGTAGGCCTCTAAAGATGTTTATATTTGAGCCTACGGGTTATACCGCAAGTGCACGGCGTCTATCGGAGACGCGGCAAGTACGGGTCGATCCACAGAGACGAGGGTGTGCTTAAGTGATCTAAGGCTTGGCTTCTTCAACTGAATTCAGGTGATAATGTAACACAATTGTTGTTTTGTTGCCGAAACGGCTGAATTGATATTGTGACGGTGAACTAAGGAATGACTAGATTATAAGGCACTAGAGTGTCGAATCCACCACCTAGTCTCAGCTAAATCAGATCAATGGTTGATAAAGTTCTTGTCCCTTGTAATGGCAAGGCTGCCATTCATCCAGGTTTCTATGGACATGACTTACTATCAACTAAGGCAATTAACTAATTCCTAGTATTAGTTGTCTTGTCATAGTACAACTAATCACAAATCAGTTTCATTACTCAGGTGATCAAACTCATCCTAAAATGGATATCCTAATTGCAATTAGAGTATTTTTCCATAGTACTAATTGTCTTCTCAGGGCACAATTAGTCTAAAGGTCAATAATAAACACTGAAGTATGAATTGCTACACATTCAATCATAGAAATGCTCTGACTACAATGAATACTTGATAGACACTTTGTGAAAGTAATATGCTGAAGTGTCAAATTAAGTTTACCCTAAGCAATCAAGCTCAATCAAGAACAATTATCAACACATGAACTAAAATTAGCAACAGACCATGGGTTTCATCTCAACCCTAGCAAATCAAATTAAAACATGATAAAAACAGAAAATGAAACAAATTAAACCTAAAGTGACTGCTCTGGCTAATCCAGGCGTGGTCAAAATCATCTTCCACAGCTTCTATTTATACATGCAACCAAAATACCTAACCCTAATTCTCAAAATTGAAATTAAAGATAAAATAAGCAAAAACAATCGCACCCATACTGCAAACGCACTCCTTTCTTGTCTAATCGTCTTCAGAGCTCTCTGCTAGGGTTGTTGGAGAAACCCTAAGTTCAATCATCTAAACCCTAGCTTCTAGGTTATGAGAGAAGCTAAGATGGAGATGGGTGAACCTAGAGTGGCGGAAAGAAGTAGGCTAGGTGATGGAGGTGGTGTGGTGGTTGTTGTGTCGGGGAGAGGAGGAGAAAAGCAGAGCTTTGCTCTGCCGGGGGAAGGAGATGGTGGTTGAGGTGAGGGATGGGTTCTGCAGAGATGAAAGAGAAAAGGAAGAAGAGAATGGGTATGGTCGACTGAGGGTATAGGGTAGGTAATTTTGCTGTGAGGCACGAACATCAACGGACGATGCGCGACAGCGAGCGGCGTTGGATGAGGCGGCTACGATCCGAACGGTCGAGGATGGTAAGCGGTTTTGGAGCGATCCGGTGTGAAACGGAGCATCGGTCTTTGATGGAATGGAGGCAGCGACCGTTGGATGCGGCCCAGGAAGATCTGAACGGTCGGGGATGGATGGGCTCGGATCCGGGTCGCGGGTCAGGTCTAGCTCAAGCCCATGTCTTGTAGATGAGTTGCTACTTGTTGGGTTGCAACTGTTGCGCGCGCGGGCTTCGGCTTTCTGCTCCTTGGGTGCTCGACTCCAATTCTTTGCTCTTTGGGCTCCGCACTTTCTCCGGACTTTATTTAGTACCTAAAAATACAAAATTAATTAAAACAAATATTTATTCTTGAAAACAAAGAAAATGCAGAATCTGGGATAATATCTGATTTCTAAGCGCAAAAGATGAGTAAAATGCCAATAAAAAGGTGTATAAATATGCACTATTTGGCACTCATCACTACACACAACAATTCTCTTTTCTTTATTCTTTGTGTGAACTCTTTAACATGAGTAGCTAATTTAATTATAGATTGAGGATGAATTCCTAGTTCTTAATATATGTTTTGAGTATTGTTTCAATTCTATCTTGAGGTTTTTCACATGATTATCGATTGTTTTTACTAATAGGAATGATCTTAAAGACATTCATGATTGATTGATAGATTGTTTGGGTGGCCAACTAAATTGATTTGTCGATTTAATCTAATGCTAGTGAAAGTTAGGGGATAAGTAATCGTTTCTTGACTCTTTACATAAGTAGCAAACACGAGACCTTGCGGAGGGATTCCGTGGAGCAATTGTGTGTAGAAACAACGCTAGAAAGTGAACCAAGCGAACCGAGTTTAACTACTAGTACTAAACCTAAATTCATAAATCTTAATGCATTCAGGAATTACATCTTGTAAGCGAACCTCGGGGTGGTTCTTTTGAATAGAATCGATAACTAAGCGGACTGTTACTCAGTGAAATTAGGGATTTTGGGGCTAGCTAAGCGGACCTGCTATCCTACGGTTGGTGATAATTTGTGACTAATAACAAGTAGAAAAGAACATAATTTGAATCATTGTTTTGCAACGAAGAAGGATTCCTTGGTCTTATCTCTCTTATTGCTTTCAACTTTATCTTTTAATTGCTTTGTTTATTTTCTTTTGCTTTTTACACCCCCTTTCGTGACAATTTTTACAACTAGAATCTCTTGCTCCTCGTGGGAACGAACTTGACTTCCATTATATTATTTTTAATTGAGTGGAAATATTAATTAATTTGATTGCACCTACGACACGCATCAAATTTTGGCGCCGTTGCCGGGGAGCAGCGGACGATTTTAGTTGTTTCTATTTTTCTTTTTGCTTTATTCTTGCTTTGTTAGATTCTATATCGTATCTAACTTAGTTTCTGAGAATCTTATTTCAGTCTCTTAGGTTTTCCATGTATGGTGGACAAGAGCAAGCATATTACAACAATCAATACGGTTTTCAACCTCAACATTATGACAACTTCCAACCATCCTTAGGATACAATCAAAACCAATCTTTTGGCTACGATCAATTTCCTACAGAACCTTATGGATATTCTCATACATATCAACAACCTTATGACGGGTATGTAAGTGGACAATCACAAGGATGGAAGGATAGTTATGCATCTAACAATTTGTTTTCTAGTAATGTGCAGACAGAGAATTTGGAATATACTCCTCTTCATCGTGTTTTTTCCTTCACTTTTTCCAAAGGAGGAGATACAGTCTAAAAACTCTATAAACGGTGGTAAGCGTGTGAACGTCAGGAAACTTGCACAGAAATTATACAAATTGGAAGATGATGGAGACTCGGAAGATCTTGTCGCAGAAATTAGTAGGACTATTCATATGGAACTTAAACGACGTCGGGATAAAGGTTATGAAACCGATGAAGATTCTTATTATGGTGAGTCCGAAAATGAAGATGATTGTGTTGAAAAGGACCAACCTTTGGATACTTTTGATGACGATAGTGTAGCTTACTCGAGCCTTGATCTTAATAATGATCAAGCACCTATTCAAAAGGTAGAGCTTGAGGAAGATGCAATTAGTGCTTGGAAAAATTCCTTAGGGAAAGATATGAGTCCGCGAAGTGTATGAACGTTGCAACAATGAGGAAGTTATTCCAACTCCGGATCATAATAACGATCCTTCACCTATTCAAAAGGAGGAGATTGGGTGTGACTTACCTATTGTTATAAACGGTGTAACACCCGCACATGAAGATCTTACAATCTATACCGATGAAAATCATTTTAGTGAATGGCCCGATTCCGATGATGAGAATGTTGAAGAGATGATACTAGAGGATGAAGCCACATTCATTGATTTTGTGGAAGACCCAATTGAACTTGCCAATGATTTTAATGATGCCAAGACTTTGGTTAAGGTAGAAAACGACGAAGAATGGTTGCAAGGTTTAATAGAGGACCACGATATACAAGAGGTAAGTAATTCACTCGAATTTTTTAAGGATGAAGAGGATTCTATAATACAAGAAATTGTGCAAGGTTTGTCTAACCCTTTGCATATTGATTCTTCTCCGTTACCTCTTATTGGTTTGAATGTATGTGCTTCGAAAGTATTTTTGGATGATTTTGTTTCTAGATATCCACCATTGGAAACACTTGATGCTAACACTATGCAGGTTTGCCAAGAGGAACACATGGAAATTCCCAAATTCTATGTTCTTTACACACTTCCGAGTGTGGACGACGAGAATAAGTGTGGGGAAATTTCTATCGAGCAATAACATCATTATTATTTTCTTGTGCTAACATTTGTATGGAGTTATTGTTTGCAAAACAGGTATTATGGGTGGATCCTCAAATTTTCAGATTGTTAGTATATGGGGAATGAATCTTGCAAAAGCTAAGTCGGGCCGTCGACTTTAAAACAAGCGCTTAATGGGAGGCAACCCATAGGTTTTGTATTTCTTATCTTTTTGCTTTTTGTTATTTCTTTTTCTTGTTTCTTATCATGTTAAAATCTCCCACCTTGACTTTACTAGGAGGATTCAATTACATTGAGGACAATGTAAGGTTTAAGTGTGGGGGAGTGGTTAAGCATGTTTTTAAAACAAAAATTACAAAAAAATTTAAAAATTTAAAAAAAAAAAAAAAAAGTTTTACATAAAAACTCCAACTTTTAAAGATTTTAGAGTCACTAGCATACTTCTAGGTATGTTTACATAGAGATTTTGACCGACAAAATTGAACTTGGAAATGTTAGAGAATTACATTCGGATTTCTTGTTTGTTTGAGTGTTAAATAATGGATTTAATCATGCCGGTGATGCGAATTTGGTGCAGGGAGAAATGCATTATTAGAGTTGCTGATCAATCATTATTGGAGACTACCCGTATTCATATCATGTGAGGCACCGACCAGAAATTTTCCATCTACTAAAGAGCTTTCTTTTGAGTGTGTGTCACCGTACGTTAATTCCGGGTAGAATGGTGAGCTACCCAACCTCCCACCAATAGAAGCACTACTCTTTGATCTCTTGAGTGCTAATTTTGTCAATCATGAGGGTGACATCTATAGATGAAAGCCGCCTTCTTGTAGTTCGATTTGCAGTTAGCACCACTCTCTCTCTCGACAACAACGGATCCATAGAAACACTCTCATCATCAACAAGGAGCGACATCAAAATCTACAAGGAAAGTTGGAAAAGTTTAAGGTTTACAAGCAACAAAACGAGAAAAGGAGCAAATTTCAAATACAAGTAAAGCAACATACAAAGGGTGGATTTCACATATATGTTGAGGACTTACAATACACTGAGGTAATTTTATATTCAAGTATGAAGACTTATTCACAAGAGCGAAGAAAATTAAAAGGTGAGAATTTTTGAAGTTTATGATTTCAAGACGGTATAAGTTGTGAAGAATCAAGCGGTAAAATACTTCTTCCACAGCCATGGTTTATTTTTGCATTCTGTTTCTCTTGATTGAAAAGAAAAAAAAATTGAAAAAAAAAAGGAAAAAAAAAAAAAAAAAAAAGACAAGAGAAATATTTGTTTTGTTTTTATTTTAATAAGCCGTGGGGAAGGAAAATTTATAAGAAAGTTTCAAGCGACAAGGATTTTAAGGTAAAAGAGTTAAAAATTGTTAAGGATTTATGAAATTCGAGAGTTTATCACCAATAGTTGAAACCGAAGACGAAGACCAAGAAGATAAAGACAAGGAGCGGAAGACGTTTCTATTGGATGCCGTGAGAGTGGTGTTATCATAATTGGCGATCGGATGTGAAGGTGAGTAAGTAATCTCATCCTCAATAATAAATGGTTGATTTCCTTTCTTAGAGATCGTCAGAAAAATGGTTTTTCAAAATGTTAAAAGATGTGGGTTTTTAAAAATATTTCGGAAGTTGTCCTTCCCACCATTCAACGTGTTGCAGGATTTCTCTCTTCAATCCTACCTGCACACATGTGAGAACCATAAAAAAGCTGTCTTTTTGAGTGCAATTATCATAAAATCCTTTTTGGTGAGGCAGAAGTCGAGGCGAAATGCTTATTGATCGTTTCTCAAACACGCGTTCTCTCATTATGGGGTGGTTATTTCTCACTCAACAAGCAAGAATGAGAATATGTTCTTTAGTATTTCTAACTTCTTATTACTAGCATGCAGAAATTCTATGTCCTCATAACTCTTTGGATGCTTGGGACGCTTGAACGCTTTGAAGTTGTGAGTTTTTAGTTTGATTTGCTCGAGGACTAGCAAAGTCTAAGTGTGGGGAATTTGATAGGGTGTAGAATACATCCTATTTACTATCTATTGTTTATGCTTTCTTTGTTATTTTTCTTGTAAATTATGTATTTTACGTTTGTTTTGAGTTTTATAGCAACTTTGGAGTCGCACGGAGGAAAAGAGGAAGAAAGCACCTAATTTGAGCCAAAAGGGCAAAAATGTCATTTTACGGGCGAACACTATTTGGAGCCCAGAGGTGGTTAAGGGCTCTCATTCGGGGTACCCCTTATCACTCAAAGAAAGGGTGTTACTAACACCGGGTAGCCCTTATCCGAGAGGATGTTTATCTTGGATAGCATCCAATTGGGTCGGTCCCTATCCATGGCTTAGATCCGGATCCAAACCCGAAACCGGATCCAAACCCACTTCACTATCCTACCCTAAATCGAGAAGAAATTTCTTTTCTTTCTCAATCAGTTTACTCGTTTTTCCAACACCTGAGAGAGAGAGAGCTGCTGTTAATCGAGAGAGATGAACGACGAGACCCAGAATTGAAGTTTGAGAGAGCAGAATCGAGGGAGAATCACAGAGGGTGTCGCTGGTGATAAAGTTAGGGTTCGTGCAATTGAAGAATGAAGTAGTGGGTCTGTGGATTGATGAAATAGAAATGATAGGGTTTGTGAAGAAATCAAGACAGGGAAGAAGGTGGATTAATCGATTGCTGCTGTTGTTCGAATTGCAGAAGCAGAAAAGAAAGGTGTTGTTGATTAGAAGGGTTTTTGAGCTGTTGCCGTCGAACTCAGTGGATGGAAGAGATGGATCTGTGATGTTGTTGCTAACAAGGGTTTTCAGGGCAGCAGGATGAGAGAAGAAATGTTGGTATCTGGGTTGTTAAGAAGATGGTTATGATGTTGTTTGAGATATGGATTGAGCTAATGGGTCTGTGAAATTAATGGTGGTTCAAGATGAATTTGAAGGAAATAGGTGCAGGCAAAGGCAGAGGTGGTGTTGTTATGTTATGAGTTGGTGGTTCAGGTGGTATGGAAGATGTAGAGTTGGTGGTGGTACTTGAGAATTCAGACTTGGGTTTTGAGCAGAAATTGATGAAACTCAGATGGGGATTAGATGGAGATCTTGGGTATGAGCAATTTGGTGGTGAGTGTATGCAGTTGAGGTTGCAGCTGCTATTGATGGCTAGGTTGATAACTGCAGGTGTTGTTGGCATTGAAGTTACAGGGAATTGGGTGAGCAAGGCCAGAATAAGCTGAAATGGAACAAGTAATGTTGGTGGTGGGTTATACAGGTTGCAATGGAGTTGTTACAGATGGGTGCTATTGAAGTTGCATAAGGGAATGGTGGTTTGATTTTTGGCTGGGGTTTCATTAGGACAGTGTTGGTTATGTGTGCAACTGAGATGGAGAAGGAGTATTGAACCTGTGTGCCTTGTGAATTGAAGGTTCAACTGGTTTTTGCAACTGCAGTTCATGATAGTGCATGGTTGGAGCTTGGCAGTGGTGATGAACAAGTGCAAATGGTCATGGCTTGGAAGGTGCTACTGCCATTGAGAAATGCAGTTATGGTCTGAACTGAGATTTGAAGTTGTGCAAGTGGATTGCAGTTGTGGTGGTTTGAGTTGCTACTGCAGCTATTTATTTGAGCATGGAGAGGAGTTGAAGTTGAACTGTGCTGCAGTGTGAAGAATGATCTATTGCAAATGAGATGACAAGCACGTAGTGCGATTCATAGCTTGGCACAACCATCTTGGTCGAGAAGAGAAGTTACGAGACAGGGAAGGCATGGCCATCTTGGCCGTGAACTATTCAGGCCAGTGCAAGACCAATCAGCCGAGTTAGCCAGCTGACTCGGTTCTGACTAGACCTAGCTGACTCATTGACCTCCCTTTGACCCTGTTGACTAACAGTCGACCGTTAAGTTTGACTTTTGACCGTTAGTCCTAACGGAGGACTGACGGAATATTCCGTCGAATATTCCCTCGACGGACAGAATTTTCAGGTGGCCGGCGGCGACTATTCCGGTCAAATTCCGGCCACAATACCAGTTTTCCGGTGAGCCAAAAATTCCAGAATTTTCTATGGACTTCTCTCATGGGTGTGAAGACTTGGGCTTGGAATTGGATGGAGAATTGGACTCAAATTTGGAAAGAGAAGATGGAAGAGTTGAGAAAGGCTTGGTTTTGGAAATTGAATTGCTAAAGGAAAAGGATTCTAATCCTTGGAAGATTTGGAGAATATTGAAGCCTATAAATAGAGAAGTTTTCTACATCTTTTACACACATCTCTACACACAACAATTCTCTTTTCTTTATTCTTTGTGTGAACTCTTTAACATGAGTAGCTAATTTAATTATAGATTGGGGATGAATTCCTAGTTCTTAATATATGTTTTGAGTATTGTTTCAATTCTATCTTGAGGTTTTTCACATGATTATCGATTGTTTTTACTAATAGGAATGATCTTAAAGACATTCATGATTGATTGATAGATTGTTTGGGTGGCCAACTAAATTGATTTGTCGATTTAATCTAATGCTAGTGAAAGTTAGGGGATAAGTAATCGTTTCTTGACTCTTTACATAAGTAGCAAACACGAGACCTTGCGGAGGGATTCCGTGGAGCAATTGTGTGTAGAAACAACGCTAGAAAGTGAACCAAGCGAACCGAGTTTAACTACTAGTACTAAACCTAAATTCATAAATCTTAATGCATTCTCGGGAATTACATCTTGTAAAACCTCGGGGTGGTTCTTTTGAATAGAATCTGATAACTAAGCGGACCTGTTACTCAGTGAAATTAGGGATTTTGGGGCTAGCTAAGCGGACCTGCTATCCTACGGTTGGTGATAATTTGTGACTAATAACAAGTAGAAAAGAACATAATTTGAATCATTGTTTTGCAACGAAGAAGGATTCCTTGGTCTTATCTCTCTTATTGCTTTCAACTTTATCTTTTAATTGCTTTGTTTATTTTCTTTTGCTTTTTACACCCCCCTTTCGTGACAATTTTTACAACTAGAATCTCTTGCTCCTCATGGGAACGAACTTGACTTCCATTATATTATTTTTAATTGAGTGGAAATATTAATTAATTTGATTGCACCTACGACACGCATCATTGGTATAATTTGTATGAGGAAGGCATGGAGTTTTGAAAAGATTTCAAAATGTCCGAGGAACAAACCTATTCCGAACCAATTGGTATCAAATAAGTTTGAGCATTGTGATATAAAATGCATTTTGAATATGTTATATGAAATTCTGTTTGTTTTATGGAAATTCGGCTAAGTAGTATTATTATTTGCTAGCCAGATTAAGAGATCATAAAGTGATGCTTGTTGTAGGCACAACAAATTATATCACTTATTTTTACTCCATTCACAAGTAATACAATATTAATAGGGATCTTTCCAACGAGGAGCAAGGAGTTTACGATTATCAACTGTCACAGAAGAGGGTGTTGTTATATAGGTTAATAAGCAAAATAATTAATAAAGCAAGTAAAAACAATTAGATTATAATCAATAAAGAGAGATATGATCGAGCAATCCTTCTTCGTTACTGAACTATTATCGAGTTTGTAGATTTATCTATGTTTTATTGTCCATAAATTATCATCAACTATAGGATAACAAGTACTCTTTGTTATCCCAAAATTCCTAATATCACCGGATAATTGATACTCTCTACTATCGGATTTTATTCATTAAAGCCACCATGAAGTATTCCCTCAAGGTGAAATTCAACCGAATGTCGTAGGATTTGTGAATTTAGGTTGAAGGATTGCTAGCATGGTTGTTGAAATCGCATGACTCACGATTTGAATCGTGCGATTCTCTTCAGAATTTTGAGTTTCAATTTGAATCGTTAGGAGAAATCGTAATGATTCTGTTTTTTATGTGATTCTTAACTTGACGGATATGTGACAAGTCAAATTTCTAATATGTAGCTGTAGGATCAGAATATCGCAACAACAACATACTTGCGATATTGTCATTAGCAACATTGCGAAATCGTCGCAGACTAACATTAAAAATGACGTAACAGACGACACCAGCAGAAATACGAGAAAGGTATGAAGAATCCGCGAGAAGGTGACAAGAACTTGCGAGAATATGAGTTGTATGTGAGCTGTCATCCACTATGTAATATCCTATATAAAGAGAAAGGCAGGAGAGAGAAAGAGGAGAGACACATTTTAGGAGAGAGGATAATTTTGGTAAGAGAGAGAGAGAGAGATATTATTTCAAAGAGAGAAAGACTTTATTTTCTTTATCATCTTCTTCCCCCAAATAATTAGGTCTAGAGCTCTACAAAATATCCATTAATGGAGATTGTAAATGTAATATTAATGTAACCTCAACAATCATAGTGAAGAACCATGGATGTAGATCACATTGATCGAACCATGTAAAAAATCTTGTGTCTCCATTTATAATTTTAGCACTTTTATCTTTATTTTGATTATCAAATAAGTTTAGATCTAGAAATATTATCATAATATCACAAGGGGTGTGTTGTGGGATTTCCTGCAACTACAGTAGCAAACCTGAAAAATAACGCCCAGTGAGATTCGAACTTCTGCTTGAATTTTGAGTTTCATTTTGAATCGTTAGGAAAAATCGTAATGATTCCGTTTTTTATGTGATTCTTAACTTGACGGATATTTGACAAGTCAAATTTCTTATATGTAGAAAATCTAAAACCAATGAGACCATGAGATTTGAACTCTTGCTTTCTCATATATATATGTCTAGCTGTAACCATTGTGTTGTGACTTGTTTTTGTGATACTCACGAGCTTAATATATATTTATATATTTTCTCATTATATAAGTTTATATTTCCACTATATTTCATTGAATATTGCATATGCATTCAAATGGTTAAATTGCGTTTACAAGGCACATTCGGGGGTATATGTATGCCCAATACCACGGATTGGATAGATTACATAAACTACCACGAGCTTTCAAATATACCGGAGCCGGGTACTATCTAATTAGCAAATTCCCAATGTATCCAAAAAATTAACGCACGTATGTCGCGGTTGGATGGGGCCATACAAATTTGAAAAGTATTTATTTAACCATACCATTTCTCTCTCTTGAGAAATGCAGAGACTCTCTCCATTCGTCTCCTTCAAACCCTAGTTTTTTTGGTGCAAAATATACCCACACTAGTGCTTTCACCGATCAAGTTCATTAAACGTAAGATGTGTTTTATCCTTACCTTCACCGTAACTCGAATAATTTCAATGAATTTGGGTGTTTTCCTAACTTTTGCTTTTATTGTTTCCAGGGTTTAGAGCTTTCGGCACTAGTAAAAGCTTCATAACTGGTAAAATCTTCTTCTTTAAACTTATTTGAAAGCTCGTTGTGAAGTGGTTCCATGGGTTTTTCATAGTTATTTCAATTCTGAAAATAATAAATTACTACATAGTCATGTTGATGATGTGCAAAATCATATGTGTTAGAGCACAGCTCGGTTGAACCCACCAAGCGTTGGTATGTCAAGTTTGGTTGTCATATTTTAGTATCAAAATTCATCTAGAGTCTCTTGATTAAATACTGGAGTCAACTTCGTTTTGGTTAGATTAGAAAATCTAGGAATGTTGAGACATACAAGTATTACTCCGAAGACCTGAAGAATGTGAAGAAGTGACGACCACAATGGGGAAATCATCTTTCTACTTGAGGTTAGTAATATTAACTTGATCTTGTTTCCATTCCCAACGTATCTTTCAAGTCAGATTATATTGAAAACATAACATGCGAAGATGTATATATATATTACTCTATAGGTTAGACTTGATCATATCATTATGATCAAAGTGTCAAGGAACTTATTGAATTACGAAGTATAAATACTTATCTTTTGGAACTTAGTAAATATGACATCAAGATAATATTTGTATTTAGTTACTTGATTATGTGTAAGATATAGGTATGATTTCACCCTAAGAAACAATGTTTTATAACATTTCTTTATGAGAAGTATATATATGAACTTGTTTCATAATCGAAAGGAAATCATGATTGTTCTTTATTGAATGACCAATATAAGATGACAAGGTAGATTTTATCTTAACTTGTTGAGATTTGAGGTATAACCGGTCATAGCCTATACCGTGTAGCATGTTGTAATGGGTCACAAGCTACTTTGTGAAGCATTGTGTAACCGATCACAAGCTACATTGGGAAGTTATTTGTTATCGGTCACAAGCTACCTTTTGGAAGCAAGGTATAACCGATCACAAGCTAATTTAGGAAGTTAGTTATAATCGGTCACAAGTTACTTTGGGAACCAAGGTGTAACCGATCACAAGATAACTCGGGAAGTAAGGTGTAACCGATCACAAGCTACCTCTTGGAAGCAAGGTGTAACCAGTACAACCTAGTTTGGGAAGCATGGTATAACCGATCAGAACTTACATTGTGAGTCATGGTAGAACCGATCCCAAAGAGCAAAACCGAGTTTCCAATATTCACATATCTCTTTATGTTTTGTGTGAAGCTTGGAATTAGGGTTTGCTGAGAAACTTATAGATGTCGATATTATTTGAACATGTACATAACATTTATCATTAATTGTTCAAAGATATTCCTTGATAATCAAGGTAATCCCAGGACCGAAAAAATGAAAAGCATTTAATTATGATTATCATAATATATTTTTAAATTACCAGCAATTAAAGCATATCTCGTGGAAAATATTATTAGTTAATGTGATGGGGTATTTTGCGTTACCTCCCCCAAAAGATTGCTAATTTGCATTACCTCGTCTAAACAAATTTAATTAGCGTTACCTCCTATCGTTATGTTATCCATCTATGTGTCAGTTATTTGCCACATATGAGGTAATACGTGGAAGGATATTTTTTAAATGGTGAGATTACCCTTGTATTTAAAACAAAATCAGACACATTAAGACGTCCTATGAAATAGTCGGACTGTAGCGACATTTATACTCTGATCTTATGGTCTTAACAAAAGATGCAAAATAAAGGGACCTAAATAAACCATAAAAAAAAGAACATCATCTTCTTCCCCACTATGCTTCAAAAAAAAAAAAAAATTCTTCTTCCCCAACTAATTTAAAAACTAGTTGCAGAGTAAGAACATCAAACTGGTTCGAAATTTAGAAGTTTATTGCTTTCCGAAATATTTAGACGGGTTTGCAAATTTAGACCTCCTGAGTTCAATTCTAGACTCAGATTCCGAATCTGGTGAAAAATTGGAGCGCAAAATTGAAATTCATTCAAGAACAAGCCCTGGCATTTTAGGAGTTTTTTTTCCAAATATTTTGATGAGACATATACGAAGACTAGAATCCTAAAATAAAAAAGAGACTTGTTATTAGGAGGGAAAGAACCGATTTGAGGAGGGGGAAATTCAGCTATTAGAGGGTCAATGCTCGGTCAATCAAAAATTTAGGAAGAAGGAATAAAACTTTATAATATACCAGCCTTGCCCTTATTAACTTAACCATTGTCTATCATTCATCGCTTCTCCTCCCTAGACTACGTCGTTGTTTATCCGCTTCGCTTAGAAAACCCTAGTTTTTTCCCTAAAGAGATTATTGATTAATCTCGTTCCTTAGTCGGAGTCCTAGGTGTGATTACTATTTCCAGAAATCATGAAGACGGTTCGAAAGGAGAGGAAGGTAAAACAAATTCTTATTTGGAAATGGTTGACTCGATTCACACACCTACGGAACATATCCACCTAGTTGGAGAATGTTCTGGGTCTCCAAGCTCGTATACAGGTACATCATTTGTCTCCATAAGGAATCATATATATTATTATGCATTTTATGCGACGCCATTTTTCACTGCTCTAATCATGTATTCTAGATTTGTATAGAAGTTATATATTGGAGTTGACTACGTAAAACACTAACCAGTTATTACTTGTACATTTAGTTTAGTTTTGAGCAAATGATGATTTGGATCAACTACTTCAAAGATTTGAATATTGATGCAAAATACACAGTTTTTGGTCAATTAAAGTAATCGATAAATGCTTAAACTTCCTAAATCATTTCTCTTCTCATCGGATTTATGGAGGAAGTTCAGGAGGTGTGGATTTACTGGGGACTACTGTACACTAACTGCAGCAAGGGATCAAATGTAGAACGAAATTGGTAGAGGAAATATTTGTAAGTTAGTTGTTTATGGCTCTGATCAAACTCATTGCAGATTTCAGAAAGCTTCCGAATTGCTGGTATACATCCGAACAATTCCCGCTGCGTCACCAGACTCACCACGTCAAAGGCAATCAGAGTTGAGCTCTCTCCGCATTCACATCAATCTGCAATTTTCACTGATATCGAGTCTGGGATAACTCCAGTATATCTATCTGCCACGGATGGTACAATTTCATCCACTGCGGTAGATCCACTACGACCATTATCCAGAGTCACAAAAAAAGTATGGTTTATGGTTCATTTTGATGCTGCCTATGGAGTAAGTGCTTGTATCTTCCCCGAATACCAACATTTCATTGATGGTTTGGAAAATACAGATTCCTTTAGCCTCGATGCACACAAGTAGTTATTCACTAATTTAGGTTGTTGTTGTTCTAGAATCCTATGGAAAGTTAATTATCTCTAGTAGTGTAGAAACTGAAATGCAAAGAGTAACTGAATGTCGAGAGTAGTATGTGGTGATTACAGTAATTATGTATATTTTGACGTATATACTTATTGATATGGCTATGAGAATTGTTTTCTAATTTGTTTTGTTAGATGAATTGCGAGAAAGAAAAATGGTTACAAGAGCCGCGACGAGATCAGTTTTCTTAATGAGTTGTTTGGTTAGTAAATTTAACTCTCCTTAGGTTCTTTTTTAGCCGGTCAATCCCTCCTCTCTAATTTTGATTCCCTCCCTATAATCCTTCCCTCCTCAAATCCGTTCTTTCCCTCCTAATAATAGGACTCATAAAAAAGATCCACAAAATTTTGGACTTGCTTTTATGCTCAATTGAGAAAAATGGTGGTCCATTGATGTTAAATCCAAGGCCATTACGTCAGTGGTAAAGACGAAATGAATCGGTTGACATGTGATCCACAAAAAATTGAACCGAGATCCACTGAATTTGGTATCCACTATTATTTGATTCTCTCAATATATTTCCTACCTTTTATAAATTTCAATATCATTCTCATTATCGATTTATTCTATATCATCATTGGTGTTTAAATTGAGTTTATGTTTTGGTGCCCATGGATATTTTGGGTTGCTGCAGTTGCAGAACCTATCATGGAGGAGATGGAGTAAGAATGAGGGAATTTTAGGTAGTTCGTCACAATTTCTTTTATCTTTGTGACACATATACAACTGCTGAGTCAGATAACTAGGAAATGGATGGAACAATTAACGATATGAGGTAACGCAAATTACCCCTAACGTGCTAGACTAATAATAGAAGTTTTCTAAAGGAGTTTTCGGAAATATGATTTGGTAATTGATTGGAAATAGGAAAACCGAAATTAGGTACTTTAATGTGAATATCTTGAGAATATTTTCGATTTTGGAATTTCCTTGTTGTCCAAACAACCTTGGTCTATAAATACTTGAATTTGAATTTCTTCCAAACTATCCTAAGTGCCAGGCAAACTTCATTCTTGTTGTTTCTGGTGGAGCCGTCAATCTGGAGAGGAAAGTACCCTAATTAGGCGAAATCTCTTACGACCGCTCGTTTAAAGACTTCGGTGGAATCAAGAAGCTCTACGAGTACCATTGGTGGGAAACTAGATAATTGCATTGTTATTATAGTTTTCGATTATTGATTTTATTGACTAACGGTTGTTAAAACTTTGATTGCACCTAGTTTGTTTATTCTTGAGAACATTCTCTTTTGATATAAGGATCACTCAGACAAGATCAAAATATTGACGGGATCTTTAGAACCATTTTCGGATCTAAAGACATCTTGTGATAATCCATTATTAACAGACTCTGTTCTGTGTGTGATTGATCACAAGAGGATTTAAGTGGTGTTGTGCAGGTTATTATTGAAGACAAGCGAAGATTTAAAGATGACGAAGTTTTTCTTATTAGTTTTCGTATCTTGTGAATTGTGTGCACAAACCTTGATCCGCTGGGATCCAAATAGAATCGAATTTATCTTTGATATACTTGATTGGCTAGTTGCGTGTGATCGATAATTATCATTTGGTGGTATTTTTCAATATCTGAATCTGATAGTTGTAAAATATGAATCTAAGTTACCGATTCAGATTGATCTAAGAAGACAAAGGAGTTTATTAGGTTAAATAGAAGAGCCTTTGTCAACGACTCATAATATCTTATTACCAAGATTGAATAGAGTGGTTACCAAACAGATTTATCCTTTAGTGTTTGGAATACGATCAAAAGGATTGGTGATTCACGTGCGTGACTCTAGAAGTCGAAGGCGTAGGGATACTTAGGAAACTTTGTAGCTAGGGGTAGTCTACTTGGTCTCAAATGTACGAAGTTGGTGTTAGATTTTGTATAGCGGCTTAATTCTGAGAGTATTCAAAACTGGACTAGGTCCTTGGGTTTTTCTGCATTTGCGGTTTCCTCATTAACAAAATCTTGCTGTGTCATTTACTTTGTCTTCCGCATTATAATTGTTATTATAATTAAGTAAATTACACACGTACATTAATCCGAATTACTTGACATAAATCCTAATAGTCAATTGGTTATTACCGTAACTATTGTCAAGTAAGTATCTTGTTGTTGAATTGTTTCAACCTTGTCCATAAACAATCACACAAGGTATATGACTTAAGTTGTATTGTCTCGGATCTATCTATAGATGACTACTTAAGATACTGGACGTATAGGTTAATATAAAAAGATAGTGGTGTATTTAGGTACCCTTGTCTTTTCACTTTGAACATACACGTGTCCATAAATTTCCAAGTATTCACATTTGCACCTTATGCATTTTTTTTCGAGGCTGGTGATTTGGACGCCCATTGGAGGCACATCCCTATTTAGGGAAACCTCTACTAATCTAGTTCTAATCATCTATCCGGTTTTTAACTCGACGACCAAACGAAAGAAGAAAGTCATTATACGTTTACTATCGGTGCTAAAATGTAGTTACTATTCTCTAGTACTAACTGAATAACAATGATGTTAGGAGTATTTTATATATTTTTTTAATTAATTTAATAACCGGCAAAATTTTCCGTACCAAACTCATATAAGTAAAAAGAATTATACAAAAATTAACAATGCATCGAATATCGTCGAATCAAAAATAGCTAAGTGAATTTACTCTTGTCGTACAAACAATACTAAAAAAATTTCTTCGTCTGGAATTTTTCCCGGACACAAAACTACTAAGTAGGGTCGAAAGGGAATCAAACAGTTGGTCCAACATCCATATGTTCAAGTAGGAAATACCAATAGGTCCTAGAAATAATATATTAGAGCTAGTTTGGTCCAGTTGACTGAGTCAACTTTCTGTTTGGTCCTTTTTAAAAATATATATTATCGTTTGGTCCGAGAAATTATGGTTTGGTCCTAGGGTGACATCATGGGTGATGTAATTGTCATCTTGTAGTGGCAATAATACCCTTTTGGGACCATTACATCATTATGACGTCACCCTAGGACATATATACTTAATTATCAAGAGAGAATAAATCATTTTCAGATTTACTTTCTCTCACCTCCATATTTTCATATCTAGTTTCTCTCTTCCTTTTTTTTTCTTCTCCTGCTGCTGCATAAACAATGAAGATTTGTGTGAGTTCTAGGGTTTTGATTTTGCAGAGATGATGAAGACGATTTGCAGAGATGATAAAGATGATGAGTATATCAAGATGATGAACAAGACGACGATTTTGTGACGAAGATTTTTTGCTTTTTCTCCCTGTTTGATGCTGTTGTGGTTGAAGATGATGATGAACACGATAAAGATGATGAAAACGATGACATATTTATGTTTTTCTTCGTCACTGCTGCTGCTACTGTTGAAGATGATGAATTTGATGAAGTTCATTCTTGAAAGGAACTCTGTTTTCTTTTGAAGATGATGATGAAAATGATGAAGATGATGAAGACGACGATAGAATTATGTTTTTCTTCGTCACTGCTGCTGTTACTGTTTGAATATTATGAATTTGATGAAGTTCATTCTTAAAATGAACTCTGTTTTATGTTTTATATTTGCTGCTGATGAAGATTGAGATGAAGATTTGAAGATGAAATCAGGTTCACTGTGAAGGATGAACCGATATTGATGTTTGTTGCTCGTGTTGAAGATCAACATGATGATCTTTGTCTTGCTGCTCGTGTTGAAAATCTTGCTTTTTTATGTTGAAGATCTTGATTTTGATGACGATCTTGATTTTTTGATGTTTGTTGCTCGTGTTGAAGATCTTGAATTTGATGTTTTTCTGCTGGTGTTGAAGAATGATGAAGACGAAGATGAAGTTAGGTGTTTATGGATTTTTTTTTTTGCTCATTTAAAGAATGAACTCTGTTTTTAGATCTTGAATTGTTAGGTGTTCATCTTCAAGAATGAACTCAATGATAGATTTGAATTAGTTAGTTTTTTATAGGTGTTCATTTTCTCGAATGAACTCTATTTTCTTATATTTTGTATCAGGTGTTCATTTGAAGAATGAACTCTGTTTCCATATAGATTTTATTAGGTGTTCATTTGAAAGAACGAACTCTGTTTTTGTCATAATGAAGTTTTGTGTTATGTTCATTTTACAGAATGAACTCTGTTTTTCATATGTGATATAGTTTGGTTTTATTAGGTGTTCATTTGAAGGAATGAACTCCGGAGTTCATCAGAGAGAATGAACTGCTACAAAAAATAAGTAAACAGAATTTTTGATGGTGGTTTTTAGCTTAGGGTTGAAATTGTAAAACCTTACATCTGATGTGACGTCACTCTGTAAAGGAAACGGTGCCGTGAGTGCTAACCTCTCCACCTGCATATTTATTGATCCATTCAATATACTTACATGAAATTTATCCAGACTGGCGAATGTAGCAACTATCCTAGATGTTCTGTAAATTTTGGTGCCTCGCCTATATTCACTTAATATAAGTTCCTTTGAATGCCTTCTATGCTATGTTCTCCGGCTGAACCCTTAATGTTGATATGGCATGGAGATTTGTGTTCACTCGCAGCAAAGTAGCACGAATTTCCAAGTATCAAGGATAAGGTTTTTGCATAAGGTATTCAATCAGAAAAAGCATGCTTCTCTCTGGAAATGAACTTAAAAGAACTCTATGTCAACACATAGAATTCAATCAATTGACCTGACTAACTTGCAGAAGTTAGGGTTTTGCGCCTCGCGCAGTATATCAGACCTTTGCTTGTCGAAATTAAACCTAGGCAAACAAGGTAATTAATCCGCCATGGATTAGCAGGTGCAAAACCTTGCTCAGAATCAGAAAACAGGGAGCCGCAGCAGCAAAGGGAGGTGTGGCCATGCCTTAGGCCAACTGGCGCCACTTTCCATTGGCCACGCCCCTTCCTAAACCGGCCCTATTTCTCTCGACCAATCGTGTCGCCTCAAATTAGCCACGCTCACATAAGTTATGGCTGGGCCCATACTTGCCGGCCCCACTTGCCATCGACCAATCAGGTCGCTCTAAAGCCACCACACTCTCACCAGAAGTGTAGCCACGCCCATGCTTGGTCGGCCCTCTTTTAATCGACCAATCAGGTCGCTCTAAAGCCGCCACACTCTCACCAGAAGTGTAGCCGCGCCTTATGTTTGGCCGCCCCCTTTTCTTGGCCAATCAAGTCGCTCTAAACTTGCCACCACACATTAAAGGCCAAACGCACCATGCCGCGCCACCATACTAACTGTCAAACCAAACACGTCTTACCACAACAACATATTGATCGGCATGCCAACATGCCACTCTGCCGCGGTAGCATGCCACTTTAGCCTTGGCCACGCCGCCAAGCCCTAATTCTTACCACGACGCCAAATCCTAGCCTTGGCCACGCCGCCAAACCCTAATTCTTACCACGGCGCCAAATCATATCCTTGGCCACGCCACCAAGCCCTAATTCTTAACACGGCGCCATGATAGGGTGTAGAATACATCCTATTTACTATCTATTGTTTATGCTTTCTTTGCTATTTTTCTTGTAAATTATGTATTTTACGCTTGTTTTGAGTTTTATAGCCACTATGGAGTCGCACGAACGAAAAGAAGAAGAAATCACCCAATTTGAGCAAAAGGGCAAAATTGTCATTTCAGGGGCGAACACTATCCGGAGCCCGGTCAAGGTTAAGGGGCAACTTTCTTTTGGAGGAATACTAAATACAGTCGAGCTAAGGTTAAGGGGGTTGCCATCTGAGTGGCCCTTATCTAAGCCGGTGGGGTGTCTGAATCCATCACCCAAATGATAACCCCTATTGTCGTCTCTTCCCAAATCATTAGTACCTGAATTTAAGAAAAGAGAGAGATAAGAAAGGAAAGCAGCCATGACTGCTAATAAAACCAAGAGAAGAGAGTGATTGATGATGGTTTGGGGCTGAAATCGAATCAAGAGCAGAGAAGAGTCCGAATTGATTGTGCTGCTGTTGAAATCGAGAGCCAGAGATTAAGAAATCGACGATGAATTCAAGTTAGGGTTTGATTCAAGATTGAATCTGGCAGCGAGAGATGATGGTACTTCCGCTGTTGTTAGATGGGTTTATGGTTAATTTGGGTTTGCTGTAGATGGGATCTGTGAATCGAGAAGAGATTGCTGATGAATTCAAGAGCGAGAAGTACACAGAATCTCTGAGAAAAGGAAGGAGCTGCAGTGCCGCTGTTATTGATGCTGTTGTGATTCGAAGAACTGAGTTCGGTGAATTACAGGGAGATTCGCTGATGCAGAGAAGATGGGTATAAGGCTAATTTAAGGATTTGCTGTAATTGAGCAGAGTGTGGGTGTTTGTCTGGGTTAGAGTTTGAGAAGAAGAGTGGTTGGCTGCAGCGGACTGATAAGATAGAATGGTAGATAGAGTAACGAGCACTGCTGTGTTGGCTGGGATAATGGATCGAGAAGCAGCAACGGTCGAGTCTGGAAGGAATAAAGGGTTACTGTGTTTTGAAATCAGATCGAAATGAATTGAATCTCGTTGTTGCTGCTCAAAATACGAATTGAAGTGGTCCTGAGCTTATGGTGATATCACAGTAGCAGGAATGGAGTTGGTAATGGAATCTGGTGGTGGAACTAGAAATGATAGCGGTAGTGGTGTTTGCTATGTGTATTGCCATGGTTTTGGCAATGGAAACATTAGCCTGAGCTAGGTCGCTTGCAGCTGCAGATGACATGAAGCCTAGGCTGGTAATGAATAGAGCTACATTAGTGGATATGGAACTGGTGATAACAATGAATGGCAAGTGATGATGGTGAATTGCAGATGAAGTTGTGGGATTGGGAGGCTACAGGAACTGGGTCTCTGATGTTGAAATAGATGATGGCTTGAGAGTATCAGCTGATCAGGGAATGAATGGGGCTTATTTGGTCATGACAAAGATAGGTGAGTGTTGTGAGATGCAGAATGTGATGGCACTGATGGCCTTGTTGCAGCTGTTGAGTTGTTCTGCAGAGTGACAGGGAAGGTGGCTTCTGTGTAGAAGTTATTGAGCTCTGGTGCAATGCAGGTGCAAGCGTAGTAGTTGGGTTGTTGGGTACTTGGCCTTGTAGAGAAGAGATGAAGCAGATGGAGAATGAAAGGGAATAGGCAGTGAGATGTGGTGGTTTGTGCTATAGCTGGAGTGTGTATGAAATTGTGGGGTCTGGAGTTGCTATGATTGTAAGAAGATGGAGAGCTGAGTAGTGCAGGTAATATGAAGGTTACAGGGCAGGATAGATGGTGCAATGCAGGGCCATCATGGCTGGATGCACAAGGATTGTGCATCACAAGCTTAGGCTAATGCAATGGACTCATGCCAAGCTCAGTCAGACCAGACTACACCTGACTGCATCTGACTCAACCCTGACTCAGGTCTGACTCTGAGTTGAGTCATCTGAAAGCTGACTCGGTGCTTGACCGAGCTGACCCGCCGAGTTTGATCGTTAACCGTTTTGACCCGTTTGACCGGTGACCGGGTGGACTTTGCCGGTCACCTGAGATGTTTGCCAGCGACTTTTCCGGCCGGATTCCGTCCATAATACCAGCTTTCCGGCGACCAAAATTACATATTTTTGTATGGATTCCTCTCATGGGTGTGAAGACTTGGACTTGGAATTGGATGGAGAATTTGGCTCAAATTTGGAAAGAGAAGATGGAAGATGAGAAAGACTTAAATTTGGAAATTGAATTATTAAAGGAAAGGGATTCTATTCCTTGGAAGATTTGGAGAACATTGAATCCTATAAGTAGAGAAGTTCTCTACACACTTTTACACATATCTTTTACACACCTCTCTACACACACAACACTTCTCTTTTCTTTATTCTTTGTGTGAACTCCTTAACATGAGTAGCTAATTTTATTATTGATTGAGGATGAATTCCTAGTTCTTAACATATAATTTGAGTTTTGTTTTCAATTCTATCTTGAAGTTTTTCACATGATTATCGTTTGTTTTTACTAATAGGAATGTTTATACATTCATGGTTGATTGATAGATTGTTTGGGTGGCCAACTAAATTGATTTGTTAATTTGATCTAAAGCTAGTGAAAGTTAGGGGATAAGTAATCGTTTCTTGACTATTTACATAAGTAGCAAACACGAGACCTTGCGGAGGGATTCCGTGGAGCAATTGTGTGTGAAAACAACGTTAGCAAGTAGACCTTGATCTAAGAGTCTAACTACTAATATTGACCTAATAAGTTCATAAATCTTAATGCGTTTATTTAAATTACATCTAGAGTGATCTACTACTAGGTGGTTTGGTAAATAGAATCCGGTAGTCGAGAACTTCCCTGTCCTAAGTGATACAAGGGATTTAGGGTTTAGCACCGATCTAGTCGCTTTACCTACGGTTGGTGATAATCTGTGACTAATAACATGTGGATGAGAAACATAACTTGAATTATTGTTTTGCAACGAAGAAGGATTCCTTGGTCTTGTCTCTCTTATTGATTTCAACTTTATCTTTTAATTGCTTTGTTTATTTTCTTTTGCTTTTTACACCCCCTTTTGTGACAATTTTTACAACTAGAATCTCTTGCTCCTCGTGGGAACGAACTTGACTTCCATTATATTATTTTTAATTGAGTGGAAATAAGATATTAATTTGATTGCACCTACGACACGCAACAAATTTTGGCGCCATTGCCCGGGGAGCAATGGACGATTTTAGTTGTTTTTATTTTTCTTTTTGCTCTATTCTTGCTTTGTTAGATTCTATACCGTATCTAACTTAGTTTTCGAGAATCTGTTTGTGTGTTATACCTTTGGTGAATGCTTAAAGAGGGCAGACCGAGTCCAATACGTCTTCGATCCGGCACTCAACTAAAGGATTTCATTCGAGCGGTTAACACTCCACTTCCTCCTTCTTCATCAAGTGAATTCACAGATTCGAACAAAGAGGAAGAAACAATGGCTGAACGTACACTCAAGGACCTAGCTTCTCACAAGCTCGATACACATCAATGGTGTATCCAAACTAACTCAACCTTCGAGATCAAGCCAGGGTTGATTAGAGAGTTACCAAAGTTCCATGGCATGGTGAATGAGGACCCAAACAAACATCTTATGGACTTCTATACCATAGTTATGGCCATGCTTCCACCGGAAACTAATGCGGATGGAGCAATGTTGAAAGCTTTCCCGTTTTCTTTGGCGGGCAATGCTAAGGAATGGTTATATTATTTGCCTTCCGGAAGTATCACAACATGGAATGGGATGAAGAAACTTTTCCTCGAGAGATATTTTCCCGCATCCAAAGCTACTCAAATCCGCAAGGAGATTTGTGGATTGAAACAACATGTGGGAGAGTCATTGTATGAATGTTGGGAGCGATACAAGAGGTTGGTGGCAAGCTATCCACACCATCAATTCATCGATGTTATGATACTCAAATACTTCTACGAAGCTCTCAACCCAAGTGATAGGTCTCTTCTTGACGCCGCGGGTGGTGGTGCACTAGTGAACAAGACGGTGACCCAAGCTACCGAGTTGATTGAAAGTATGGCGGCAAAATCGCAACAATTCTACACAAGAGATGAACCAATTGTTAGGCGAGTGCATGAAGTTAGTGATTCATCATCACACCTTGATCAAAGGATGGGTAACATGGAGAAAATGATTCAAAGGATGGCCGCGGTTATTATTCCGGATGATGAGACCGAACAAGTCAATGCTTTATATCCAAATCAAAGGCCAAGGTACGATCCATACTCGAATACTTACAATCCCGGTTGGAAGGATCATCCCAACTTTAGTTATGCAAATAAGCAAGCGGCGGTTCCCAATCCGTATGAGCAACAAGGTGGTTTCCAACAATCACGTTTCCAACCTCAACAACAATTTCAACCACAACAAGTCAAGGAACGTGATTCTTCGATTGATGACAAGCTCAATGCATTGATGCAAGGTATGCAAGGTATTACCACTTTGGTTCAACAACAACAACAAAAGACCGATTCGGCAATCAAGGATTTACAAATTCAAGTGGGGCAATTAGCGACCGAGGTGAACCTATTTAAAGCTCAAGCGTCCACAAAGCTTCCTTCACAACCATTTGTTAATCCAAGAGAGAGCGTTAATGCGATTACTTTGAGGAGTGGGAAACAAGTGGAGCAACCAAATCAACAAGATAAGGTGTATGATGAGAAAGAGGAAATTGAAACCGCACCAAAGGAGAATACATCCCCAACCAACTTACCCAAGGAGACGGTTCCTACTTTCACAACTCCACTCCCATTTCCTAGCCGATTTGCTAAATCAAAGAAAGACTTGGAATACATGGATATTTGGGAGATCCTTGAGAAAGTACAAGTCAATATTCCACTCATTGAAGTTATTCGTCAAATTCCTCGTTGTGCAAAGTTCTTAAAGGAGTTGTGCATGAAGAAGAAAAGGTTGAAAGGGAATGAAGTCATGAGTGTGGGGGAGAATGCTTCGGCGTTCATTCTCAAGAAACTCCCACCTAAATTAAAGGACCCCGGTAGTTTCAATATACCTTGCACAATTGGTAAAACAAGGTTTACTCGAGCTTTGCTAGATTTGGGAGCATCGGTTAATGTTATGCCTTCCTCGATTTATGATTCTTTGAATCTTGGTCCTCTTAAAGAGACCGGAGTAGTTCTTGAACTTGCTAACCGATCTAATGTTTACCCGAAAGGGATTGTTGAGAATGTTTTGGTGCAGGTTAATGAGCTTGTATTTCCGGCCGATTTCTATGTCTTAGACATGAATGATGAGAATTCTTCCAAGTCTACACCTTTGCTACTGGGTAGACCATTCTTAAGCACCGCCGGAACAAAGATTGATGTCCAAAATGGCACCTTGACTATGGAGTTTGATGGTACACTCATCCACTTCAATATCTTTGAGACAACGCGATACCCTAGTGATGTGAAGTCATGTTTTCCCGTGAAAGAGATTGATCCGGGCTAATGAATCTTGCAAAAGCTAAGTCGGGCCGTCGACTTTAAAACAAGCGCTTAATGGGAGGCAACCCATAGGTTTTGTATTTCTTATCCTTTTGCTTTTTGTTATTTCTTTTTCTTGTTCCATATCATGCTAAAATTTCCTACCTTGACTTTACTAGGAGGATTCAATTACATTGAGGACAATGTAAGGTTTAAGTGTGGGGGAGTGGTTAAGCATGTATTTAAAAAAAAAAAAAAAAAAAAAAAAAGGTTTTACATAAAACCTCCAACTTTTAAGATTTTAGAGTCACTAGCATACTTCTAGGTATGTTTACATAGAGATTCTGACCGACATAATTGAACTTGGAAGTGTTAGATAACTACATTCGGATTTCTTGCTTGTTTGAGTGTTAAATAATGGATTTAATCATGACGGTGATGCAAATTTGGTGCAAGGAGAAATGCATTATTAGAGTTGATGATCAATCATTAGTGGAGACTACCCATATTCATATCATGTGAGGCACCGACCAGAAATTTTTCCATCTACTAAAGAGCTTTCTTTTGAGTGTGTGTCACCGTACGTAAATTCCGGGTAGAATGGTGAGCTACCCAACCTCCCACCAATAGAAGCACTACTCTTTGATCTCTTGAGTGCTAATTTTGTCAATCATAAGGGTGACGTCTATAGATGAAAGCCTCCTTCTTGTAGTTCGATTTGCTGTTAGCACCATTCTCTCCACAACAACGGGTCCATAGAAACACCATCATCATCAACAAGGAGCGACATCAAAATCTACAAGGAAAGTTGGAAAAGTTTAAGGTTTACAAGCAACGGAACGAGAAAAAGAGCAAATTTCAAATTCAAGTAAAGCAACATACAAAGAGCAGATTTTTACATATATGTTGAGGACTTACAATATAATGAGGTAATTCTATATCCAAGTATAAAGACTTATTCACAAGAGCGAAGAAAATCAAAAGGTGAGAATTGTTGAAGTTTATGATTTTGAGGCGATACAAGTTGTGAAGAATCAAGCGGTAAAATACTTCTCCCACGGCCATGGTTTATTTTGTATTTAATTTCTCTTGTTTTTCAAAAAAAAAAAAAAAAAAAAAAAAAAAAAATTGAAAAAAGAAAAGAAAAAAAAAACAAGAGAAATATTTGTTTTATTTATTTAATAAGCCGTGGGGAAGGAAAATCTATAAGGAAGTTTCAAGCGACAAGGATTTAAGGTAAAAAGAGTTACAAATTGTTAAGGATTTATGAAATTCGAGAGTTTATCACCAATAGTTGAAACCGAAGACGAAGACTAAGAAGATCAAGACGAGGAGCGGAAGACGTTTCTATTGGATGCCGTGAGAGTGGTGTTATCATAATTGGCGATCGGATGTGAAGGTGAGTAAGTAATCTCATCCTCGATAATAGTGGTTGATTTCCTTTCTTAGAGATCGTCAGAAAAATGGTTTTTCAAAATGTTAAAAGATGTGGGTTTTCAAAATATTTCTAAGTTGTCCTTCCCACCATTCAACGTGTTGCGGGATTTCTCTCTTCATTCCTACCTGCACACATGTGAGACCCATAAAAAAGCCGTCTTTTTGAGTGCAATTATCATAAAATCCTTTTTGGTGAGGCGTGTCGAGGCGAAATGCTTATTGATCGTTTCTCAAACACGCGTTCTCTCATTATGGTGTGGTTATTTCTCACTCAACATTTAAGAATGAGAATATGTTCTTTAGTATTTCTAACTTCTTATTACTAGCATGCAGAAACTCTATGTCCTCATAACTCTTTGGATGCTTGGGACGCTTGAACGCTTTGAAGTTGTGAGTTTTTAGTTTGATTTGCTCGAGGACTAGCAAAGTCTAAGTGTGGGGGAATTTGATAGGGTGTAGAATACATCCTATTTACTATCTATTGTTTATGCTTTCTTTGCTATTTTCTTGTAAATTATGTATTTTACGCTTGTTTTGAGTTTTATAGCCACTATGGAGTCGCACGAACGAAAAGAAGAAGAAATCACCCAATTTGAGCAAAAGTGCAAAATTGTCATTTCAGGGGCGAACACTATCTGGAGCCCGGTCAAGGTTAAGGGGAAACTTTCTTTTGGAGGAATACTAAATACAGTCGAGCTAAGGTTAAGGGGGTTGCCATCTGAGTGGCCCTTATCTAAGCCGGTGGGGTGTCTGAATCCATCACCCAAATGATAACCCCTATTGTCGTCTCTTCCCAAATCATTAGTACCTGAATTTAAGAAAAGAGAGAGATAAGAAAGTAAAGCAGCCATGACTGCTAATAAAACCGAGAGAAGAGAGTGATTGATGATGGTTTGGGGCTGAAATCGAATCAAGAACAGAGAAGAGTCCGAATTGATTGTGCTGCTGTTGAAATCGAGAGCCAGAGATTAAGAAATCGACGATGAATTCAAGTTAGGGTTTGATTCAAGATTGAATCTGGCAGCGAGAGATGATGGTACTTCCGCTGTTGTTAGATGGGTTTATGGTTAATTTGGGTTTGCTGTAGATGGGATCTGTGAATCGAGAAGAGATTGCTGATGAATTCAAGAGCGAGAAGTACACAGAATCTCTGAGAAAAGGAAGGAGCTGCAGTGCCGCTGTTATTGATCTTTGTTGTGATTCGAAGAACTGAGTTCGGTGAATTACAGGGAGATTCGCTGATGCAGAGAAGATGGGTATAAGGCTAATTTAAGGATTTGCTGTAATTGAGCAGAGTGTGGGTGTTTGTCTGGGTCAGAGTTTGAGAAGAAGAGTGGTTGGCTGCAGCGGACTGATAAGATGGAATGGTAGATAGAGTAACGAGCACTGCTGTGTTGGCTGGGATAATGGATCGAGAAGCAGCAACGGTCGAGTCTGGAAGGAATAAAGGGTTACTGTGTTTTGAAATCAGATCGAAATGAATTGAATCTCGTTGTTGCTGCTCAAAATACGAATTGAAGTGGTCCTGAGCTTATGGTGATATCACAGTAGCAGGAATGGAGTTGGTAATGGAATCTGGTGGTGGAACTAGAAATGATAGCAAGTAGTGGTGCTGCTATGTGTATTGCCATGGTTTTGGCAATGGAAACATTAGCCTGAGCTAGGTCGCTTGCAGCTGCAGATGACATGAAGCCTAGGCTGGTAATGAATAGAGCTGCATTAGTGGATATGGAACTGGTGATAACAATGAATGGCAAGTGATGATGGTGAATTGCAGATGAAGTTGTGGGATTGGGAGGCTACAGGAACTGGGTCTCTGATGCTGAAATAGATGATGGCTTGAGAGTATCAGCTGATCAGGGAATGAATGGGGCTTATTTGGCTGTGACAGCATAGGTGAGTGTTGTGAGATGCAGAATGTGATGGCACTGATGGCCTTGTTGCAGCTGTTGAGTTGTTCTGCAGAGTGACAGGGAAGGTGGCTTCTGTGTAGAAGTTATTGAGCTCTGGTGCAATGCAGGTGCAAGCGTAGTAGTTGGGTTGTTGGGTACTTGGCCTTGTAGAGAAGAGATGAAGCAGATGGAGAATGAAAGGGAATAGGCAGTGAGATGTGGTGGTTTGTGCTATAGCTGGAGTGTGTATGAAATTGTGGGGTCTGGAGTTGCAATAATTGTAAGAAGATGGAGAGCTGAGTAGTGCAGGTAATATGAAGGTTACAGGGCAGGATAGATGGTGCAATGCAGGGCCATCATGGCTGGATGCACAAGGATTGTGCATCACAAGCTTAGGCTAATGCAATGGACTCATGCCAAGCTCAGTCAGACCTGACTACACCTGACTACATCTGACTCAACCCTGACTCAGGTCTGACTCTGAGTTGAGTCATCTGACAGCTGACTCGGTGCTTGACCGAGCTGACCCGCCGAGTTGGATCGTTGACCGTTTTGACCCGTTTGACCGGTGACCGGGTGGACTTTGCCGGTCACCTGAGATGTTTGCCAGCGACTTTTCCGGCCGGATTCCGGCCATAATACCAGCTTTCCGGCGACCAAAATTACATATTTTTGTATGGATTCCTCTCATGGGTGTGAAGACTTGGACTTGGAATTGGATGGAGAATTTGGCTCAAATTTGGAAAGAGAAGATGGAAGATGAGAAAGACTTAAATTTGGAAATTGAATTATTAAAGGAAAGGGATTCTATTCCTTGGAAGATTTGGAGAACATTGAATCCTATAAGTAGAGAAGTTCTCTACACACTTTTACACATATCTTTTACACACCTCTCTACACACACAACACTTCTCTTTTCTTTATTCTTTGTGTGAACTCCTTAACATGAGTAGCTAATTTTATTATTGATTGAGGATGAATTCCTAGTTCTTAACATATAATTTGAGTTTTGTTTTCAATTCTATCTTGAAGTTTTTCACATGATTATCGTTTGTTTTTACTAATAGGAATGTTTATACATTCATGGTTGATTGATAGATTGTTTGGGTGGCCAACTAAATTGATTTGTTAATTTGATCTAAAGCTAGTGAAAGTTAGGGGATAAGTAATCGTTTCTTGACTATTTACATAAGTAGCAAACACGAGACCTTGCGGAGGGATTCCGTGGAGCAATTGTGTGTGAAAACAACGTTAGCAAGTAGACCTTGATCTAAGAGTCTAACTACTAATATTGACCTAATAAGTTCATAAATCTTAATGCGTTTATTTAAATTACATCTAGAGTGATCTACTACTAGGTGGTTTGGTAAATAGAATCCGGTAGTCGAGAACTTCCCTGTCCGGTGATACAAGAGATTTAGGGGTTTAGCACTGATCTAGCTGCTTTACCTACGGTTGGTGATAATCTGTGACTAATAACATGTGGATGAGAAACATAACTTGAATTATTGTTTTGCAACGAATAAGGATTCCTTGGTCTTGTTTCTCTTATTGATTTCAACTTTATCTTTTAATTGCTTTGTTTATTTTCTTTTTCTTTTTACACCCCCCTTTTGTGACAATTTTTACAACTAGAATCTCTTGCTCCTCGTGGGAACGAACTTGACTTCCATTATATTATTTTTAATTGAGTGGAAATAAGATATTAATTTGATCGCACCTACGACACGCATCACGCCAAATCCTAGATTTGGCCATGCCACCAAGCCCTAATTAGTACCACGGCGCCAAATCCTATCCTTGGCCACGCTGCCAAGCCCTAATTCTTACCACGACGCCTAATCCTAGCCTTGGCGTCAAGCCCTAATTCTTATCACGACGCCAAATCCTAGCCTTAGCCACGCCACCAAGCCACGACGCCAAATCCTAGCCTTGGTCACGTCGCCAAACCCTAATTCTTACCACGGCGTCGAATCCTAGCCTTGGCCACGCCGCCAAGCCTTAATTCTTACCACGGCGCCAAATCCTAGCCTTGGCCACGCCGCCAAGCCCTAATTTTGGCCACGGAGTCAAACCTTAGCTTTGGCCATGCTACAACGCCACAGGAGTGGCCATGCCACAACTCCACTGGCATGCCGCCATGCCACGGCTACTAGCATGTTGCTATGCCGCGGCTACGCCATTAGCATGCCGCTATGTCATGGCTCCACCAGGCGCTACTATGCCAATGGCGCCACTTCGCTATACAACAAGATGCAGCCATAATCAATGGCCACTCTTCCTCATGATATACAATCTCAGCCATCCAAGTTCGCCACTGAACTGACGGACTTGCGGCAAGTCCCAGGAAACTCGTTATACCACGGCTACGCCAGGCGCCACTATGCTAATGGCGCCACTTTGTTAAACAACAAAGATGTGGTCATAATCAACGGCTACCGTTCCTCATGAGATGTAATCTCAACCATTCAAGTTCGCCACCAAACTGATGGACTTGTGGCAAGTTTTAGGCGGCCGACCAAGGCAAGCCTAATAGCATCACATGCTATTTTCCTATGGCAAAGTCTCTTGACTTTGACTTGCCATACATAGCAACCTGCTACACGTTTTCCACGAAAACACTCGAGACATCAAACATGTCACAAACTGGGGATACTCATCGGGGTATTGGTCTCAGCGGTTTACGGATGCGGCGTGCAATGCGCCGTTACAAGAAAGTGTCATGAAGTAGGACAATTAGTGGTGGTGAAAAGTAACGGTGTAAACAATTCATTTCCTTCATCATGGAAGCGTAATGACTGACGGTTACACGAATTCACTTCCCTCATCATGGAAGCATAACGTCTGACGGTTACACGTTACTCTATTTTTCCACCACTCAATCGTTTCCACTTCCTACGAGACTAGGTTACGTTTCAATATGACTTGTATAAATAGGCTTCACCTATTTTCACCAAATAACAAGTTTGGATCGGCAACAATACAATATCTAGAAATCACCTGGTAGCTTTCCATTCTGCTAACCAGCTCTACTTCCGATACAAGTCATAAAACAAACCACACCTTCAGAATCAACTATTTTGGTCTCAACACTCTCTTCGCTTCCCTCCCTAAGACCAACCCTTCTCCTTCACTTTTTGACCGAAGCAAGCCTGGAACGGCCATTTCTTGGTTTAGGCCAAGATTGTATAGATTGATCCCTCGAATCAAAAGTACTCCCATGCAGTACATTGTTTAGGGTTTAGATTCGTTTCTCATCCACACACCCAAATTACCAAAATCAGCAGAAACGGTTTTCACCCACAAACAAGAATTTTTTAGGTTTTTATTAGGTGTTCATTTGAAGGAGTGAACTTCGGAGTTCATCAGACAGAATGAGCTGCTAAAAAAATAAGTAAGAATTAACATGGAAGGGTACTTTGGTCCATTTAATATTTTTAAATAATTATGGACCAAATGGAAAAGATGATTTCTAAAACGACTAAACAGACATGGGACCACCTAAAAAAGGACCAAACGATATTTACATAGATCATTACCCATTTGTGAAAGAAAATGTATATTTTATTGGGGCCTTCCTTTCCTTGAAAATATCTAGTTTTATTATTATTATGACTCGATCGAGTATTATTATTTTAATTATTTTCAATAGAAACGTTTACACAGGGTTGGTTGGAAGGCGAGCGACAAGCTGCGCTCCAATGCCCTTTTGGATAGCTAGTCCTATCCTTTGAAAAAGAGAGCTGCCGACTTTGTAATTGGCATCGTAGTTAGCCAAGCAGCTTCCTAATCTATTCAAAAAAAACAACAAAGTCTTCACCCAATTCACCTAGAGTTGTAAAGGCTAAGACACCAAAACTATATCCATTAGATGTGCACGTTTCCAAATACTTGGTATGTTTTCGGTTGATGGCTGCAGTGATAGCTCTTCCCGGTGTGAAGCTCCGAAGGCCGGCTCCAGAAAAAGGGGTAATTCCAGTGACATCAAAGCAAGTGTCACGTCCAGAATCCCAATTATATACCATGATTTCAGCTGGTTTAAGTTCTTTCACGCCAGTAGAGATACCTATAGAAACTTCCTTTATGGATGCGACACCTGCTTTAAGACATATATCCAAGATTATATCGCGAACCAAGTCATGACGGAATTTAAGGCCGACTTCATTAGCACAATGAATGGCGTGGTCTCCAAAAGTATCCATATTGCACCACAGCATGGACATGTATAATCCTTAGGGAAGAGAGGCACTCCTAGTCTGTACTGAAGGACAGCTCTGAAGTGACGCGGCCCAATGGTCTGATTTAGCCCAGGGATTGGGATTTTCTTTAAAAATTCCATAGCATGCACCATTTATTGCATTGCCAGAGAGCAGCATCTCGAGGTGTTAAAGTAAATTTAGTAGGTAATTCCTTCTTGATAACATCAAAGTATCGGACTGCCAATGCTTTCATAGGATGAGGGGCAGTGTCCTTGATGTCGAATGTTGAAGGAGATAATCCACAAAACTGCATGTAATTATCGAGAGCTGACCGGAAGGGCCGACAAGGTGTCGATATGTCAGTACTGCTTAAGATGGTACCTTGGATATCTTGAGTTTGAATGCACGATGCTATGTAAAAATATTTGCTGGTGTCGGCCATTGTGTACACTCCCAAACCGCCGTCTTTGATAGGGAGAGTAGTTAATCTCTGCTGTAGAGGGTCGAAGCCATCCCCGTCACCTGTGATGATGTATTGGAGATATTGGAACAGGTGGTAATCATAGTGTGTAGTCGCAGATTGGAGGAACTGAGGGTTAGTGGTGCATAGGGTAAAGTAAAGCTTCGATACACCGGTGCAGCTTCGCAGTAAGAGAAGCTCACATTGCGGATCTTTCAACTGCTTCAGAGAGTTCATGAGGCCGATTGTCTTATTAACTCTGGACAGGATCAACTCGCTACAATAACTTGCGTCCAAGCTAACAGGGCCGCCAAGTACTTTAACCCCATTTGTTGCTCTACCAATGTTACGTGGGAACACACCAGCTTCATAACTTCTGGGGTCTTTGCAAGGCCAAAAGAGTTCGGTTTTGTTAATGTTCAAGTAAATCCCTCTAGCTCCTACGTGTGCCTGAATTATCTTCAGCGCCTTTGAAACTTCTATTGTGTCTCCAACAATGGTACTGTCATCAAGGTACCATGAATTCATGTCTAGGTTGCATAGGCTGGCAATCTTACATACTAGAGGACGGAGTATTAATGCAAAAAGCAAGGGGCCGAGAGGGTCGCCCTGTTGCACACCCTTAGCAGAAGATAGAGTTTCTTTATTGTAATACAGTTTGGATGGTTTAGCATAGCATAATTCCACCCACTTTGATATGCCAGGGCATTTATCCCTAACTTCTTTGATAAGGGTGGTTCTGCTCACTAGATTGAATGCATTCTTAAAATCAATGAGCATCATTGATAAGTTGGATTGTGTACCTTTTAACTCTAGCAATCTGTTTGCAGAGTGCATGATTCCTTCTCCACCACGGGGGATTCCCACTCCAAATTGGTAATTCCCAAAGTAAGCGGTCATAGCTTCACTCACTGCTCTTGCATCTAACTTAGAACACAGTCTTCTCCAAATAGTGCCAATGGCGATTGGTCGTATACCACCATCTGGTTTCAGCAGCGGGGTGAGCGGGGCACTCGCTATGAACTCACCTAGGGCTGCAGGGCATCGACCAGAGAGCCACAAATTCACCACACCAGTTATGGAGGTGAGGAATTCATCAGAAACTGCCGCGGCAGACCCACTAAATGCGTCAAGAATATGTTGTTCTCTCAGTCCGTCTCTCCCACATGAAGTTCCTTTCGGGAAACTGCGTATAACTGTCATGACATCCTTCGCATTAACGTTCACAGCAGTAGCTGCAATCTCATCAGGTGGAATGATGGGTGGAGGAGCAAATGGATGTTTTTGCTGAAACACATGTAGTGTGTCTTCATTTGCAGGTGCCACACCGCTAGATGACAATATTCGAATTGTTGCAGTGTAATGGCCTTGGCTAAGCTTTTTTCTAACAACCTCAGAATTGGTCTTCTTTTTCTTCTTAGCCTGATGCCTTCGTTTCTTAGTTTCCTTAGTAGCTTCAAGGATTCGTTGTACCAAGGTGGAGCATCCCCCTGGTTCTTTCCAAGTACTGAGAGCTTGGTTAATAGAAGCATTTTGTAACCTTCTCCTATTGCCGGACCTTTCTTCTGAACTGCTCTTAGGAAAGTAGAGATTGAGAGTGCAAGTAGGTAGGAGAAGCAATTGTATCCATGAAGTTAAGTCATCATGGCGAGATAAAACCTTGTCTAGAGAAGCTTTTAGGGTTCTAGAGAAGGTTAACCTGCACTGCGTGGAGGAATACTGGAAACAGTTGCTATCTGCTTCTGAAAGACCTTGTCTAGGATCTGGATAGAGAGGCTTAAAGGTGTATTAACAGTGTCGAAAGTATCAGAGTTGCAGTTGGTATCACAGGGAATAGCCGTATCAATGTTTTGGTCACTGGAAGAGAGACTGGGTTTTTCGACCCCGTAAAAAAGAAAATCAGCGTACCTTCCATTAAAGGGTCCAACCAAGACACCACCTGCATGATCTCTGCATGGTCTTTTCCAGGAAAACCATTGCAAAGCCACATCTACATGTGTTTCAGAAGTGTCTCCCAGGCTTTGTAAACTTTGATATTAGATCGTATTCTCTCTCTGCACACCGCAATACCATTGTCAATGGAAAAGTGCCAATCCTTTATATGTCTGGAGATGGCGCTACGAGCATAACCCCTCCCATTAACATTATCCTGGCATTCTTCAAAGTGTTATATGAACAATGATACGCAGTGTCGTCGTCATAATCACTATATTGATCAATAGTGGCTGCAGATGGCCCTGCAGAAGAAGAGGCAGTAGAACTACCTCGCAAATTTTTGATCACTCTAGCGCTGGCGATAGGTTTACCAGATGATGCTCTTGTAGTAGGCATATCTCAGAGTTTGAGAGAATAACTGCCGTAACCGTATTCTGCAGATGAAGATAATGGCGTATGTGTATTGCAAAATAGGGTACGAAGGATATCAAAAGATGTACTGAATGGGGGTTAGTCGATTAGGGTAAAGATTTCGCATTGTTGACTGACGATTGTATGTAAAATAATAGAAAAATTAAACCTGGTTTTCAGTCGCCTGGTTTTGTCGCCGGAGACTCTCTCTCCTGACGAATCTCCTTATTATTATTATTATTCTTATTATTATTATTATCGAAAAAGCACCTCAGAGGGCCTATATTGAACAACAAAAAGAGTCACACAGGGTTGGCAGGGAGTCTTGCAACAATTTGCGCTCCCACACCTTTTTGAATAATAATACCTAAACGATGAAAAAGAGAACCACCTAGTTTGCTATTAACATCATAACAAGCCATGTAGTTCTTTAACCTCTTCACAAAGAGAATAACGTCTTCCCCGAGTTCTCCCAAAGTCGAAAAGGCTAAAACACTAAATCCATATCCAAGAAATGAACACTTTTCAGCGTATTTGTTCCTCTTACCTGTGATGGCAGCTGAAATTGCATAACCCAGAGTGAAGCTCGGTTCCCGCCTTTGGTGAAGGGTGAGACACCGGTGACATCGAAGCAGACATCTTGTCCATTCTCCCAGTTATACACCATAATATCAGCCGGCCTCAGCGAGTTATCTGTGTTAGAAGAGAGACCCAAAGAGACCTCTTTACGGGCTGCTACACCAGCCTTGTAGCATATATCGACGAATAAATCACGTACCATGTTGTGCCTGAATTTCTGGCCAACTTCACTCGCACAATGGATAGCATGATCTCCGAAGATGTCCATGGCCCTTTTACAACACGGACAGTCATATTCTTCAGGAAAAAGCGGAATGCCTAAACGGTATTGCAAGATAGCTCTGAATTGACGTGGTCCGACAACTTGGTGAAGGCCGACAATAGGGATAGCTTTGAGATAATCTTGCGCGTGGTCCATTCTGCTGCTTTGCCATAGTATAGAATCTCGCTCTGACATGGAAAAGGAGTTGTGCATCTCTTGCTTAACAACATCAAAAAAACGAACTGCCAGTAGGTGCATGGGCTGTGGGGCAATGTTTGTGATGTTGAAAGTGGAGGGAGACAACCTGCAGGTAAGATGGTATTATTATTATTATTATTATTATTATTACTTTTTATGTTCTGAGGAAAAGAGAAAGTATATAAAAATTTATGTCAAATAGTACATCAGGCTAGCAATCTCTTGCTTATCAAAAATACTAGAACACCGCTGCCACGATGGGGAGGGCCGACCGAACAAAAGTCAAATATGCTAGATTGATAAAATAAAAGTATCACTTTTCTTGAAACGAGTGGAGTACATCGTTTTATTAGTTGCAACGGAAAATTAGTTAATGCATAAACCAAAATATGGCTTATATAAAGTATTATGTATCCTTTGTGGTGGCTTGCATAACTCCAAATTTTTCGTAAAAACTATAAATTTGATATTGTTGTTTGTACTCGTTGCGTAAATTTTTTTATTACCTTTCCAACGAGATAAAATTTGTAAAATTCCAATGCACGGATTTTTAGATATGTTATATTAAAGTTTGATTACCAATTATACCCCTAAAAGAATTGGATACATAAGGAGTTATAGTAATTGGACTAAAAGGGAGGGGCATTTGGGGTTTTTCAATAGTAACAATTTTCAATCTTTTTATCAAATTGCACATTTGTGTGAGGCTTCTTTTTATATGTGTTTCCACAACAATGCTTATATCCTACCAATGGTTATGTAATCTAAACTCTCATTTCAATCATTGAAACATTCTCAGAGAACGTTATATAGCCGTTATTCACAGACCATTTTTCGTCAGAGCAATTTCCAAAGTGATTGAAACATATCATGACTTTCGTCACTAGGTAAAGATGAATTCGATTAAAGCGAAAGCTTACCAACACATATTTCGAGAAATAGATAGGCGAGTTAAAATCGGCTCGAAATAGCAAATGTGTATAATGAAAGTCTATACGTCTAAACGACTTTTGTCTCAAGAGTAGGAGATAGAGTAAATAGACTTTTGAGTGACAGATAAGTTCAAGTCTCCACATACCTTTTAGTCGACGAAGTTCCACCGATTCCTCGAGTAGTCCTTCATCTTGTATGATGATTGCCATGGAGTTCTTGAGCTAAACTACACTTTCTATCATAGTCCGAGACCTTTAGCTACATACGCTAGAAATCAAGACTTATAGTTTTGATCACTAACATTGACAAACATGCTTGAGATAGCAACGCATGCTAGTTCGACCGAGCAATGCTCTAACAATCTCCCTCTTTGTCAATTTTAGTGGCAAAACTATTAATACATATGGAATACAAAAAATAAATAAATTAACTTTTGTAGCTCCTATTCCACATGTCTAATCTTCAACATTACTCGAAATCTTCGTCACTTCCAAGTACTCCAATGATCCCAGAGGTTGTAAGTTTAGCATCATCGTTGTTGAAAATCCGTAGCTATAACAATAAGAAAACAAGGGTTCTCAATCATTGTTATACAGTGTTATAGCATCATTACACGGCGTCAAAGTTCAATTGTATCACAACTTCAACAACAATACTATGATGATATGTATCACTCCACCTTAGTCAATACTCCATCTCACATGGAAACCACTCCCCCTTACATAATGATCCGAAAACCATATGTATTTGTAGTGTGAACTATATATTAATTTTCCCCCTTTTTGTCAATAAAATTGGCAAAGGTACAAGAACAAGAGCGAAAGAGACGTTTCATTTCCAAAAGAAAGAAACACACATCATCTTATTTAGATGCAATCATAAAGCCGAAGCTAAATGCATTCATCAAGGAGTTTTAAAGATACAAGATAACCCCTATAATATTCCACAGCCGCACGCCCCACAAAGATATGGAAATTAAGCGCAAGTTCAAAAAGAACTCTCCCCCATAATATGTCATTCCCGAAAGAACAACAAGAGCGACCTTAATTTCGAAAGAAAAGAAGGTTTTCTTTGGACACAACACACAAAGAACTCTGACAGAAAAATCAATCCTACGAAAACAAATACAGAATTGACGTAACACTTACTGGAGTTTCAAACTCAATTGCCCAACAGATCTAGATAAGCACATGGGCAAGAGTTATAGAAACAATTAATGAACCAAGATAACACCAATAGACTGCCGTAAGTGTTGAAAAGTGTAGGATCAGAATATCGCGACATCAATACTTCGCGAGATTAATAAATGACGACATTGCGAGGGAGTCGCAGGGAAGTAAAATAAATGACGCAATGAATGATGACAGCCAGAACACGAGGAAGATATGAAAATATGGCGAAGTTTAATAGTGTCGCGAGATTGTATGCTTGTACGCTTGCGATATTTCGCAAGCCATTCCCGAAAATAAAGGACAGCTTAGCTGTCATCCACTGTGTACTACCCTATATAAAGGGTTGAGTAAGTTTGCTGAAGAGAGAGTTCTTTTTTGAATTGTTAAGCAAGTCATTAGGAGAGAGAAAGTTTTAGAGTAATTGTAATTCTATAACTCATTTCTATTTCATATTGTAAAGATTCAAGTATTCAATCAATAGGAATCATAATCATTCATCTTAAAATGTCTTAATTGTGTATATTCTAATGAGGGGTGTAGTGTAGGATTTCCTGCAACTACATAATGGCGCTTGAAACAGGGATTGATTGAAGATAAGAGATTGGATATTGTCACTAAAACGGTAAAAATCAAGAGTATGATGGATAAATTGAAGAAAATTAGAATTAGAGAGGGTAATGAAAAATTGGAATGTAATATGATTTCAAAATCAATGGTTAATGAATTTCATGAAAGTATTAAAGGGAGAATACATAAAAGAGATTTTGAAGGAAAGAAAATTATAGCAGCAAATGAGGTGTTACCCTTGAAAGAATGGGAAAAACAGAGAATTATATTCACGGCAACAGAGATGTCAGGAGAGAACTTAAATCACACATCTCCACTAGTAATTACGATAAGTGCCAGCAAAGAAGAAGGAAAATTAACAAAAACAATGGAAGAATGGGCAATAAGTAGAACTTTAGTGGATACAGGAAGTTCAGTGAATATAATGTTTTATCATGCATATAAAAAATTGGGGTACAAAGATGAAGAAATGACCTCCGCAACATGTCATATCTATGGTTTCGGCAAATCAATAACAAAACCTAAAGGGGAAATAAAAATACGAATTTTGTTGGGAGAAATTGAAACAAATGTGACGTTATGCGTAGTAGATATGGAATCACCATATAACATGCTGTTGGGAAGGCCATGGATACACGCAATAAAAGCTGTAGCATCAACATTTCATCAATGTGTCAGATTTCCTATGCCAAGTGGAATTGGCGAAATTAGAGGAGATACCGATAAAGGAAGAATGTATCATCAAATCGAAGTAAAACATTATGAAGAACGAGTGAAGAGGCGAAAAGATCGCAAGAAGATGGCAAAAGTAGCAAAAAAGGAAGAAGAATTTAGAACATATATGATAAGAGCGGAAGAAGGAAAAGGAATATGTGTTGAAGAGAGTGATCTCGCAAAGGAAATAAGAGGACCAACGCCCATGGGAGAAACAAAGGCTAGCTACATTGCGGCAGAACCAACAAAGGAAGTGAATATTGGAACTGAAGAAGAACCCAAGATGTTAAAAATTGGAACTAAAATGGAGGCAGATGAAGAAAGAAAAACCGTTGATTTGTTGCGAGATTATAAAGATATCTTCGCATGGGATATGGATGAAATGCCTGGAATAGATCCATCTGTAGCGTGTCATAAATTAGAGATTGATAAAAATGCCAGACCATTCAAACAAAGAATTAGAAAGATCGCAACAGCATATCATCCTCAAATAGAAGAAGAGTTGCAGAAGATGCTTGATGCTGGCATTATTAGGCAAGCAAAATACCCCGAATGGATAGCGAATATGGTCGTAGCTCCGAATGAAAAAAAAGGAATAAGAATTTGCATAGATTTCACCGATTTAAACAAAGCTTGTCCAAAAGATAGTTTTCCCTTGCCAGATATTTTGCAGATGGCCGAATCAGCAGCAGGAAATGAAAGAATATCTTCCCTGGATGGATATAAGGGATACAATCAAATCCCTCTCGCCGAAGAAGACCAAGAACATACTGCCTTTTTCGCCCCAAGAGGATTATACTGTTACACAAAAATGCCATTCGGACTGCGAAATGCCGGTGCAACGTATCAAAGGATGGTGGAGAAAGTGTTCGAACAATGGATACATAAAACATTAGAGGTATATGTGGATGACATGTTAATAAAAAGCAAAGAAGCAAAAGATCATGTGCGAGATTTGAAGGAAATTTTCGAACAAATGAGACATTTCAACATCAAAGTAAATCCAGAAAAATGTACCTTTGGAGTGGCATCTGGAAAAATTTTAGGATACATTGTATCAAAAGAAGGAATACAAGTTGATCCGAAAAAGGTACAAGCAATTCGAGACATGCCAACGCCAAAGAATAAAGTGAAAGATGTGCAAAAGTTAAATGGATTATTAGCTTCGCTAGGAAGATTCATCTCGAGATCATCTGATAAGTGCAAACATTTTTTCAACATACTTAAAAAGGGAACGAAATTTAGGTGGACGGATGAGTGTAAAAAGGCATTGCAAGGAATAAAAGAACATCTAATGGATATATCAATATTACAAAAAGTAGAAGACGGGGAGGAATTACTAATTTACCTCGCGACAACCTCGCATGCACTAAGCGCGGTATTATTGCGAATGGACGCAGGGGTGGAAAAACCAATCTATTACATCAGCAAAACATTCAATGCTGCAGAGAAAAACTATTCAAAAATTGAAAAATTAATTTTGGCGTTAGTTTACGCGACGTTTAAACTTCGCATCTATTTTGAAGCACACACGGTAAAGGTAATGACAAAAGTACCAATTGAGTCAGTAATGAAAAATTCAAAAAGATCAGGAAGGGTTGAAAGGTGGAATGCTCAAGTAAGTCATTGCAAACTCAAGTATGAAGTGTTATCCTCACTAAAATCGCAAGTTGTAGCAGACTTTTTAGCAGAATTTCCATTGGAAGAAGATGAGGCAGTGGAAGAAATGATGGATATAGAAGAAGAACATGGAAATCTAAGGGATTTATTAACATAGCCAAATAGATGGGAAATATTGGTATATGGATCGTCAAATGGAGAAGGTAACGGAATTGGGATCATTATAATTTCGCCAGAAGGCAATAAAATGGCTTTCTCTTTCAGATTGGAGTTTGCATCTACTAACAATGAAACATAGTATGAAGCTATAATACATGCTTTGCGATTTGCAATAGAAATGAAGTTGGAGAATGTAAGAATTACCAGTGATTATCAGTTAGCTATTCGCCAGATAAAAGAAGAGTATACTACAAATGAAGCATCCTTAAAAAAGTACAAAAAGCTTGTTGACGAATTGTCAGCGAAGATACCAAAAATAAAGTGGAGACACATATCAAGAAAAGACAATAGACTTGCGGATGCTTTTGCTTTTATATCAAGTATGATGACAGATCCATCTGCGAGATGCATATAAATACAGACACTTCAATCACCATCAATCAATAAAGAGGAAGAGGAAGAAGCAGAAGTAATGCTCATAGAAGATGAAGCACAAAGATCCCATTGCGAGGATTGGAGGACAGAACTTCATGCTTATTTAATGAAAGGAGAAACACCAAGAAATAGATTAGAAATGCATAAATTAAAAAGCCGTGCAATAAATTATGAATTAAGAGACGGAGTATTATACCGAAGATCCTTTAATGGACCCTCGCTCAGATGTTTAACATGAAAGGAAGGAGAAGCAGTGTTAAAAATGCTACACAGTGGGGATGCTGGCAATCATAGTGGCGGAAGATCTTTAGCACATAAGGCGAAAATGCAAGGCTATTATTGGACATATATGCATGAAGATGCGAAACAAATATCAAGACGTTACGAAGATTGTCAAAGACACGGAAAGAAAATACATGCACCAGGTGCACCGTTAACCTCTTCAACAAGTGTATGGCCTTTTGGAAAGTGGGGATTAGACATTGTAGGACCATTTTTACCAGTGCAGGGGCAAAGGAGATATTTGATTGTCGCAACAGATTATTTCACAAAGTGGGCGAAGTAAAAGCGGTACAACACATTCGCGATAAAGATATTTTTACTTTCATATTCGAAAACATAATATGCAGATTTGGAATTCCAGCACAGTTGGTATCTGACAATGGGAAACAGTTTGAGGGACAAAATATAGAATTATAGCTTAATGCATTTCAAATAAAATGTGGGAAATCAACTCCTTTATACCCGAGCTAATGGACAAGCGAAGCAACAAATAAAACAATCGTTGATATATTGAAGAAAAAACTAGAAGGGCATAATAAGGCATGGTGTGAGCAAGTGCATAATGCGGTATGGGCTTATAATACAACAAGGCGAGAAGCTACGGGGATGTCACCGTTTTGTCTAACCTATGGTGTTGAAGTCTGTACTTCCGGCAGGTTATTATTCCAACAACAAAGAGAGAAGCTTGGGAGAAAAATCTTAGTGCGGGTAACATTTTAGTTAAATTAGATGACTTAGAAGAAAATAGAGAAAGAGCACTACAAAGATATGGAGAATTATCGGCGAAGATTGGCCGAGAAATATAACAAACGTGTCGAAACACGCGAGTTTCAACCAGGTGATATGGTGTTGCGAGAAACACCAATATATCAAACGAGAAATTGGTGGCAAGTTAGCGAAAAATGGGATGGACCTTATATCATCAAGGAGATAGTTGGAACAGGGGCATATATATTAATGGATCCAGAAGGCAACGATGTGGGCCAGAGATTGGGTAGACCATGGAATAGATTATATCTCAAGAAATATTACCCATAGAAGATGGAAAGGAAAGAATAAATTCTGAAATGTTAAATGAATGAAATGATATGAAATATTCCTGCGACAGAGATATTGCGAAATTAAGAAAGAATGTGCGAATATCTCGCAAATGAATTGACAAATGTTAACCAACAATGAATAATTGAACGAATTGACAGAAATGAATGAGAGAGTGAATGGGACGAACCTTTATGGCGTACACTCTAGTTCGCGAATGATATTTCGTAAGAGGCAAATGTAAGACCTAAAGTGCGTCATATAAGGGGGTATCTCTTGACATGGCTCAGGGAAAAGGTTACACCGCTCCTGGAACCTGAGTCATGGAGATTTGGGGCCCATGAAAGCCTATCCGGGAGAGATACCTTGGATCTCCAACTATATATATAAGTTTATACCCTGGTTGGACGCCCGAGTGTCTCTTCCAAGGAGTCAGTGTATGCTCAAGGCGCCGAGGTACACGGTTGAGCCAAGAGTGCCTGGGACATTTGAAGTGTCTCGGCCATTCTTGGCAAGTCTTGGCACATGCTGCACTCGGCCCGAAGAAAACTCCACTTAGAGGGCAGTCTCGTAACCATAAACCCTATAGTTATAAGGGATAAGAGGCTGCGAAAACAACTGGTTGTTGTTAAGACCGGATGGGAGGAGCTAGTCTTGTATGGCCGATGTACGCCTCCTTGAAGGGGCAACCAGGGAGATGATAAGGGAGGCACCCTCCATTAGGGAGCTGATAAGTGTCACAAGAAGGCAATGTCATGGGGCTTTATATTCGCAAGAACATTTAGGCATGTCATATTGTCGCAAATGAAATATCCTGCAGAGGCAAAAATACTAAAGAAATGATAAGACAAGATCAATGGGTCATTACATGAAAGTGTAAGGACGTCCTGCGATCTTGTCGCAAGACGTCAATGTCATGGGATTTTATGTTCGCAAGAATATTTAGACCTGTCATATTGATGCAAAATGAGGGGTGGCAAAATAAGACCTTTAACTAGGAAGGCAAAATAAGACCACACAAAAACAATGATAAGGCAAGATCAATGGGTCAATACATGAAAATGTAAAGACACCTTCGATCTTGTCGCAAAATAATTTCAAAGATAAATGAAGATAATAGAATAGCAATAATTAAATACCAAAAAATATACTTGTTGAAAGAAAGAAGAGTAACGCAGACGAGTACATACATCAAAAAAGATGATTGAAGTACATAAAGAAACAATAGCACGAGAAGGAAGATTACAAGAGAAAATCATCTCTCAAATAGTAGCTTTTTCACCAGAAGGAGATGCTGGGTTTTCTTCGGCAACTTTATCTATATTTTCGCTAATTAATATATTTCCAGCAGATCCTTCTTCTTCATTTGCGACATCATCATTGACAGTTTTATTGGGAGAGACAGTTTCTTCATCTTCGAGTTCTTCGCCAGTATTATAATCATAATCGCTATCAGGAGGATTAGGAACTTCATCATCACTTACTTCCAGAGGTTCAACAGACACAGGATCAAGAGATTTAGATAGTAAAACATTATTCACAAGAACTTCGGCTCTAAGATGAAATTGACGAAGGAGTGCTTTCTGTTGATTTTTACTCTCTATATCTTTACAATCACGCATATAGTCGAATTTTCTTTCTGCCCTATCGCGAGAACGTGCAAGAGAAGCAATGAGTATTCCATTCTCTTTGCGAATTTTTGAGTAGTCATATTTCAAAGCAGTAATGGAGGAGTGAAGTTTTTTCTCAGACTCTGCAAAACAAAAAGTAAAAGGAATTATACAAACAAAAAATATGAAGGCTCGATAAAGAAAGAATAGATGAGGCAGTCAACTTCTATGACTACCTTCCTTCTGCGAGGTAAGATGTTGGATTAGAGCCGAACAACTATTCTCCAAATGATCCATGGCATTGTCAAAATTATCTCCAATTAAACCTTTCAGGCGTGATCGCCAACTTTTTTTCGTTGGAAACAAGTAAAGCATTCTCTTTTGTAAGGGAAGAATTAGACTTTTCTAGTTCGGAACATTGATCCTTGAATTGGTTTACTTTTACACTTAAGTTTATTCTACCCTGAATCAGTTTATCCTTCTCGGCAGTAACTTCTTCCAGTTGATTTCTCAGCGAACAAAGAGATTGTTCTTGCTTTTTACATAATTTTTGACAAATATCATTTTGTTGCGAGTAAATCGCCACCTTGTTTAACATAGTTCGCTTCTCTTGAGAAAGAGTTCCATTCTCATCTGATAAAGTTTCCAACTCCAAATTAGCTTTAGTCAAAGAGTAAGACAGGCGAGATAAGTCATTACTTAATGAATCTTGTTTCTGAGCTAAATCAGCATTTTCTTTAGAAAGATTATCTATTTGATCAACATAATATGTATGAAGATTATCTAATTGATTATATTGCTCCATCCAAGCATCTCTATCAACTCGAACTTCTTCAACAGTAGATTCCAACTGATATATCTCCATTTTTCGTTTCTGATTTAAAGCTTGAAGGGCGAACAAGGGCTCTTGGTTCAATAAAAAAAAAATAGAGGTAAGAGTATACCTTTCAATTCTTCATTCTTCTTGCGAAGATTATCACGATCCAGCGAAACATTTTGAAGTTTTTGATTCTCAAGTTGGAGAATATTACACTTTGCAGTCATAGCTTGGAGATCATTCTTCAAAGTGTTAATTTCTTGCTCCAAGGATGTTTGCGAAATTCTATCAGGACCAAGGTGTTTGCTCAAAATCTCGCAAATATCAGATTTGATAGGATCGACAGAAGTCTTCTTAGCATCGTTCACAATATCTGATAGGACTTTGAAGGCCACATCTATTCCTTCTAAATTTTCTTTAGTAAGTGGGATTTGCTCAGAAAATGAAGTAATAGTGATAGAAGAAGGGAGAGATGAATCATCTTTTGTTAAAGGAATATCACGAGAAGAAGAAATCTCGTGAGGGTTAATGACTGGAGGAATGGTAGAAGCATTAACAATGGAAGAAGAAATAGGCTCATTCGCAATGGGGCTGTTATGAGGGAGTTGATCTATGAGAAATTCAGGCATAGAAATGTTATCTTTGGAAGAAACAGTAGGGATCTCTTGCGAAGATGTCGCAGTAGGAGTTGTAAGTTTGAATGTAGGAAAAGTGACAGAAGGCGCAACGGGTTTAGAATGGCGAGGCTTCTTGGGGGACTTATCAGCATTTTTGAAAATATCTAGTTTATTGGGGCCTTCATTTCCTTGAAAATATCTAGTTTTATTATTATTATGACTCGATCGAGTATTATTATTTTAATTATTTTTCAATAGAAACGTTTACACAGGGTTGGTTGGAAGGCGAGCGACAAGCTGCGCTCCAATGCCCTTTTGGATAGCTAGTCCTATCCTTTGAAAAAGAGAGCTGCCGACTTTGTAATTGGCATCGTAGTTAGCCAAGCAGCTTCCTAATCTATTCAAAAAAACAACAAAGTCTTCACCCAATTCACCTAGAGTTGTAAAGGCTAAGACACCAAAACTATATCCATTAGATGTGCACGTTTCCAAATACTTGGTATGCTTTCGGTTGATGGCTGCAGTGATAGCTCTTCCCGGTGTGAAGCTCCGAAGGCCGGCTCCAGAAAAAGGGGTAATTCCAGTGACATCAAAGCAAGTGTCACGTCCAGAATCCCAATTATATACCATGATGTCAGCTGGTTTAAGTTCTTTCATGCCAGTAGAGATACCTATAGAAACTTCCTTTACGGGCACGACACCCTTTTAAGACATATATCCAAGATTATATCGCGAACCAAGTCATGACGGAATTTAAGGCCGACTTCATTAGCATAATGAATGGCGTGGTCTCCAAAAGTATCCATATTGCCACCACAGCATGGACATGTATAATCCTTAGGGAAGAGAGGCACTCCTAGTTTGTACTGAAGGACAGCTCTGAAGTGACGCGTCCCAATGGTCTGATTTAGCCCAGGGATTGGGATTTCCTTTAAAAATTCCATAGCATGCACCATTTATTGCATTGCCAGAGAGCAGCATCTCGAGGTGTTAAAGTAAATTTAGTAGGTAATTCCTTCTTGATAACATCAAAGTATCGGACTGCCAATGCTTTCATAGGATGAGGGGCAGTGTCCTTGATGTCGAATGTTGAAGGAGATAATCCACAAAACTGCATGTAATTATCGAGAGCTGACCGGAAGGGCCGACAAGGTGTCGATATGTCAGTACTGCTTAAGATGGTACCTTGGATATCTTGAGTTTGAATGCACGATGCTATGTAAAAATATTTGCTGGTGTCGGTCATTGTGTACACTCCCAAACCGCCGTCTTTGATAGGGAGAGTAGTTAATCTCTGCTGTAGAGGGCCGAAGCCATCCCCATCACCTGTGATGATGTATTGGAGATATTGGAACAGGTGGTAATCATAGTGTGTAGTCGCAGCTTGGAGGAACTGAGGGTTAGTGGTGAAGGGTAAAGTAAAGCTTCCATACACCGGTGCAGCTTCGCAGTAAGAGAAGCTAACATTACGGATCTTTCAACTGCTTCAGAGAGTTCATGAGGCCGATTGTCTTATTAACTCTGGACAGGATCAACTCGCTACAATAACTTGCGTCCAAGCTAACAGGGCCGCCAAGTACTTTAACCCCATTTGTTGCTCTACCAATGTTACGTGGGAACACACCAGCTTCATAACTTCAGGGGTCTGTGCAAGGCCAAAAGAGTTCGGTTTTTTTAATGTTCAAGTGAATCCCCTTAGCTCCTACGTGTGCCTGAATTATCTTCAGCGCCTTTGAAACTTCTATTGTGTCTCCAACAATGGTATTGTCATCAAGGTACCATGCATTCATGTCTAGGTTGCATAGGCTGGCAATCTTACATACTAGAGGATGGAGTATTAATGCAAAAAGCAAGGGGCCGAGAGGGTCGCCCTGTTGCACACCCTTAGCAGAAGATAGAGTTTCTTCATTGTAATACAGTTTGGCTGGTTTAGCATAGCAGAATTCCACCCACTTTGATATGCCAGGGCATTTATCCCTAACTTCTTTGATAAGGGTGGTTCTGCTCACTAGATTGAATGCATTCTGAAAATCAATGAGCATCATTGATAAGTTGGATTGTGTACCTTTTAACTCTAGCAATCTGTTTGCAGAGTGCATGATTCCTTCTCCACCACGGGGGATTCCCACTCCAAATTGGTAATTCCCCAAGTAAGCGGTCATAGCTTCACTCACTGCTCTTGCAGCTAACTTAGAACACAGTCTTCTCCAAATAGTGCCAATGGCGATTGGCCGTATACCACCATCTGGTTTCAGCAGCGGGGTGAGCGGGGCACTCGCTATGAACTCACCTAGGGCTGAAGGGCATCGACCAAAGAGCCACAAATTCACCACACCAGTTATGGAGGTGAGGAGTTCATCAGAAACTGCCGCGGCAGACCCACTAAATGCGTCAAGAAGATGTTGTTCTCTCAGTCCGTCTCTCCCACATGAAGTTCCTTTCGGGAAACTGCGTATAACTGTCATGACATCCTTCGCATTAACGTTCACAGCAGTAGCTGCAATCTCATCAGGTGGAATGATGGGTGGAGGAGCAAATGGATGTTTTTGCTGAAACACATGTAGTGTGTCTTCATTTGCAGGTGCCACACCGCTAGATGACAGTATTCGAATTGATGCAGTGTAATGGCCTTGGCTAAGCTTTTTTCTAACAACCTCAGAATTGGTCTTATTTTTCTTCTTAGCCTGTTGCCTTCGTTTCTTAGTTTCCTTAGTAGCTTCAAGGATTCGTTGTACCAAGGTGGAGCATCCCCCTGGTTCTTTCCAAGTACTGAGAGCTTGGTTAATAGAAGCATTTTGTAACCTTCTCCTATTGCCGGACCTTTCTTCTGAACTGCTCTTAGGAAAGTAGAGATTGAGAGTGCAAGTAGGTAGGAGAAGCAATTGTATCCATGAAGTTAAGTCATCATGGCGAGATAAAACCTTGTCTAGAGAAGCTTTTAGGGTTCTAGAGAAGGTTAACCTGCACTGTGGAGGAATACTGGAAACAGTTGCTATCTGCTTCTGAAAGACCTTGTCTAGGATCTGGATAGAGAGGCTTAAAGGTGTATTAACAGTTTCGGAAGTATCAGAGTTGCAGTTGGTATCACAGGGAATAGCCGTATCAATGTTTAGGTCACTAGAAGAGAGACTGGGTTTTTCGACCCCGTAAAAAAGGAAATCAGCGTACCTTCCATTAAAGGGTCCAACCAAGACACCACCTGCATGATCTCTGCATGGTCTTTTCCAGGAAAACCATTGCATACATGGGAAGCAAAGCCACATCTGCATGTGTTTCAGAAGTGTCTCCCAGGCTTTGTAAACTTTGATATTAGATTGTATTCTCTCTCTGCACACCGCAATACCATTGTCAATGGAAAAGTGCCAATCCTTTATATGTATGGAGATGGCGCTACGAGCATAACCCCTCCCATTAACATTATCATGGCATTCTTCAAAGTGTTTATATGAACAATGATACGCAGTGTCGTTGTCATAATCACTATATTGATCAATAGGGGCTGCAGATGGCCCTGCAGAAGAAGAGGCAGTAGAACTACCTCGCAAATTAGTGATCACTCTAGTGCTAGCAATAGGTTTACCATATGATGCTCTTGTAGTAGGCATATCTCGGAGTTTGAGAGAATAACTTCCGTAACCGTATTCTGCAGATGAAGATAATGGCGTATGTGTATTGCAGAATAGGGTACGAAGGATATCAAAAGATATACTGAATGGGGGTGAGTCGATTAGGGTAAATATTTCGCATTGTTGACTGACGATTGTATGTAAAATAATAGAAAAATTAAACCTGGTTTTCAGTCGCCTGGTTTTGTCGCCGGAGACTCTCTCTCCTGACGAATCTCATTATTATTATAATTATTATTATTATTATCGAAAAAGCACCTTAGAGGGCCTATATTTAACAACAAAAAGAGTCATTACACAGGGTTGGCAGGGAGTCTTGCAACAATTTGCGCTCCCACACCTTTTTGAATAATAATACCTAAACGATGAAAAAGAGAACCACCTAGTTTGCTATTAACATCATAACAAGCCATGTAGTTCTTTAACCTCTTCACAAAGAGAATAACATCTTCCCCGAGTTCTCCCAAAGTCGAAAAGGCTAAAACACTAAATCCATATCCAAGAAATGATCACTTTTCAGCGTATTTTTTCCTCTTACGTGTGATGGCAGCTGAAATTGCATAACCCGGAGTGAAGCTACGTGTTCCCGCCTTTGGTGAAGGGTGAGATACCGGTGACATCGAAGTAGACATATTGTCTATTCTCCCAGTTATACACCATAATATCAGCCGGCCTCAGCGAGTTATCTGTGTTAGAAGAGAGACCCAAAGAGACCTCTTTACGGGCTGCTACACCAGCCTTGTAGCATATATCGACGAATAAATCATGTACCATGTTGTGCCTGAATTTCTGGCCAACTTCACTCGCACAATGGATAGCATGATCTCCGAAGATGTCCATGTCCCTTTTACAACACGGACAGTCATATTCTTCAGGAAAAAGCGGAATGCCTAAACGGTATTGCAAGATAGCTCTGAATTGACGTGGTCCGACAACTTGGTTAAGGCCGACAATAGGGATAGCTTTGAGATAATCTTGCGCGTGGTCCATTCTGCTGCTTTGCCATAGTATAGAATCTCGCTCTGACATGGAAAAGGAGTTGTGCATCTCTTGCTTAACAACATCAAAAAAACGAACTGCCAGTAGGTGCATGGGCTGTGGGGCAATGTTTGTGATGTTGAAAGTGGAGGGAGACAACCTGCAGGTAAGATGGTATTATTATTATTATTATTTTTTTTTTTTTTAAATAATTTGCTTATGATTATTATTATTATTATTATTATTATTATTATTATAACAACTACTTTTAATAGATAACGATTATTACATTAACTAGTTGGAAGCCTAACAAGCTAAGCTCCAACGACATACTACTACATTAATTGAACAGGGTTCTTTGTGCTAGCCTACCAACGGGCCTCATGGGGAACCTTGCCAAGGGGAGCCGAAACGGCGGGCGGGGGGGCGAGATTGTGTCACAAGGGGGGGCAAACTAACACTACCTTCCATGTTAATTCCTGCAATATTCCTTCCATGTTATTATTATTATTATTATTATTATGAAAGGTGCCGCAAAGGGCTTTTATTAACCAAAAGAAATATTTACACAGGGATGGGTGGGAGTCTAGCAACAAGCTGTGCCGCAAAGGGCTTTTATTATTATTATTATTATTTATTTATTTTTTTTTATTTATTTTTTTTTATTATTATTAAAGATTGCCTCCAGGGGCTTTTATTAAAAAAAATCAAAGTCATTTTGTACATGAATGGGCGGGAGTCGGGCAACAATTTGTGCTCCAACGCCCTTTTGGATAACCAAACCTACCCTATGGAAAAGAAAACTCCCTACTTTACTGTTAACATCATAGCTAGTTAGACAATTCTTCAATCTCCTCAACAATTCTTTATTATTATTATTATTATTATTATTATTATTATTATTACTTTTTATGTTCTGAGGAAAAGAGAAAGTATATAAAAATTTATGTCAAATAGTACATCAGGCTAGCAATCTCTTGCTTATCAAAAATACTAGAACACCGCTGCCACGGTGGGGAGGGCCGACCGAACAAAAGTCAAATATGCTAGATTGATAAAATAAAAGTATCATTTTTCTTGAAACGAGTGGAGTACATCGTTTTATTAGTTGCAACGGAAAATTAGTTAATGCATAAACCAAAATATGGCTTACATAAAGTATTATGTATCCTTTGTGGTGGTTTGCATAACTCCAAATTTTTCGTAAAAACTATAAATTTGATATTGTTGTTTGTACTCGTTGCGTAAATTTTTTTATTACCTTTCCAACGAGATAAAATTTGTAAAATTCCAATGCACGGATTTTTAGATATGTTATATTAAAGTTTGATTACCAATTATACCCCTAAAAGAATTGGATACATAAGGAGTTATAGTAATTGGACTAAAAGGGAGGGGCATTTGGGGTTTTTCAATAGTAACAATTTTCAATCTTTTTATCAAATTGCACATTTGTGTGAGGCTTCTTTTTATATGTGTTTCCACAACAATGCTTATATCCTACCAATGGTTATGTAATCTAAACTCTCATTTCAATCATTGAAACATTCTCAGAGAACGTTATATAGCCGTTATTCACAGACCATTTTTCGTCAGAGCAATTTCCAAAGTGATTGAAACATATCATGACTTTCGTCACTAGGTAAAGATGAATTCGATTAAAGCGAAAGCTTACCAACACATATTTCGAGAAATAGATAGGCGAGTTAAAATCGGCTCGAAATAGCAAATGTGTATAATGAAAGTCTATACGTCTAAATGACTTTTGTCTCAAGAGTAGGAGATAGAGTAAATAGACTTTTGAGTGACAGATAAGTTCAAGTCTCCACATACCTTTTAGTCGATGAAGTTCCACCGATTCCTCGAGTAGTCCTTCGTCTTGTATGATGATTGCCATGGAGTTCTTGAGCTAAACTACACTTTCTATCATAGTCCGAGACCTTTAGCTACATACGCTAGAAATCAAGACTTATAGTTTTGATCACTAACATTGACAAACATGCTTGAGATAGCAACGCATGCTAGTTCGACCGAGCAATGCTCTAACAATCTCCCCATTTGTCAATTTTAGTGGCAAAACTATTAATACATATGGAATACAAAAAATAAATAAATAAACTTTTGTAGCTCCTATTCCACATGTCTAATCTTCAACATTACTCGAAATCTTCGTCACTTCCAAGTACTCCAATGATCCCAGAGGTTGTAAGTTTAGCATCATCGTTGTTGAAAATCCGTAGCTATAACAATAAGAAAACAAGGGTTCTCAATCATTGTTATACAGTGTCATAGCATCATTACACAGCGTCAAAGTTCAATTGTATCACAACTTCAACAACAATACTATGATGATATGTATCACTCCACCTTAGTCAATACTCCATCTCACATGGAAACCACTCCCCCTTACATAATGATCCGAAAACCATATGTATTTGTAGTGTGAACTACATATTAATTTTCCCCCTTTTTGTCAATAAAATTGGCAAAGGTACAAGAACGGGATCCTAATGAAATTTCCGAAAGAGACGTTTCATTTCCAAAAGAAAGAAACACACATCATCTTATTTAGATGCAATCATAAAGCCTAAGCTAAATGCATTCATCAAGGAGTTTTAAAGATACAAGATAACCCCTATAATATTCCACAGCCGCACGCCCCACAAAGATATGGAAATTAAGCGCAAGTTCAAAAAGAACTCTCCCCCATAATATGTCATTCCCGAAAGAACAACAAGAGCGACCTTAATTTCGAAAGAAAAAAAGGATTTCTTTGGACACAACACACAAAGAACTCTGACAGAAAAATCAATCCTACGAAAACAAATACAGAATTGACGTAACACTTACTGGAGTTTCAAACTCAATTGCCCAACAGATCTAGATAAGCACAGGGGCAAGAGTTATAGAAACAATTAATGAACCAAGATAACACCAATAGATTTCCGTAAGTGTTGAAAAGTAGCAGTGTATAATGGTTTGGTGAGAATATCAGCCAGTTGTTGTTCGGAAGGCACAAAATTCATACTTATGATACCATTTTCATAAAGATCTCGAATAAAGTGGTACCTTATATCAATGTGCTTTGTTCTTGAGTGCTCAACGGGATTCTCAGTAATTCGAATCGCACTAGAGTTATCACAAAAGATCTTCATTATTCCAGTATCAATTCCATAATCAGCTAGCATTTGTTTCATCCATAGGAGTTGTGTGCAACATGAGCCAGCAGCAATATATTCTGCTTCACATGTAGACAGGGATTGTAAATTTTGTTTTTTGCTATGCCAAGCCACAAGATTCATTCCTACATAGTAGAACCCCCTGATGTACTTTTTCTGTCCTTTACACATCCTGCCCAATCAGCATCTGAATAAGCAGAAAGATCAGTGTTAGTATCAAAAGTGTCAGATAGACCATACCCGATAGTGTGATTGACATATCGTATGATCCTCTTTGAAGCTGCTAGATGAGATTCCTTTGGATTAGCCTGAAATCTAGCACAACAACCAACACTAAAAGAAATATCAGGTTTAGTGGATGTAAGATATAAAAGGCTACCAATAATAGATCGATACAATTTTACTCATTTCTCATCTCTGTGTAGTTTACCAGCAGTGGGCATAGGTGTCAGTTTCGGACTTGACTTATCTAAACCGAATCTTGTAACAAGATCCCTTGCATATTTTTCTTGAGATAAGTATATTCCATCCTTATGTTGTTGAATCTGTAATCCTAAAAAGAACTTTAATTCACCAACATTGCTCATTTCAAACTATTTAGCAAGTGAAACTTGAAAATCCTTTGCAAGCTTCTCTGAAGTTGAACCATAGATGATATCATCTACATAGACTTGAGCAATGACAACATCTTTCCCACTCCATCTGGTAAATAAAGTTTTATCAGCTCTTGAAAAACCTTTTCTAATAAGAGAAGTGGTAAGTTTTTCAAACCAGGATCTAGGTGCTTGTTTTAAACCATATAATTCCTTCTTGAGCTTAAGAACATGATCTTGGAAATCAAGGTTTTCAAATCCTTAAGGTTGAGCAACATAGACTTCTTCCTTTAGAGTTCCGTTTAGGAACGCGGATTTTATATCCATTTGAAAGAGCTTAACCTTGAGAAAATAAGCATAAGCTAATAAAAGTCTAATAGACTCAAGGCGTGCCACAGGAGCAAAGGTTTCGTCAAAGTCGATACCTTCAATTTGTGAATATCCTTGAGCGACAAGTCTGGCTTTATTTCTGATAATTGTGCCATATTCATCAGACTTGTTCTTGAATATCCATTTTGTTCCAACAATATTAACTTTGGGGGGACAAGGTACGAGTTCCCATACGTCTTGTCTTAGGAATTGATCTAACTCTTCATGCATTGCATTCACCCAAAAGGGATCGTTCAGAGCTTCATCAATATTTCTAGGTTCTACTTGTGACAGATAACAACCAAAATTGCACATATTTTGCAGTTGCCCTCTAGTCTTAGCTGTAGAATCTCTTCCCCCAATAATACTGTTTAGATCATGATTCCTTTGAACACAGAGGTGTCGTGGAGGGACACGTTCTTGTTCGTAAGGAGTAGCTTGATCAGTGCTCTTCTCCTCGCCACTAGAAATATCAGGATCAGCAACAGTTGGGATAACTTCAACTGATTCTGGTATTTCTTTGACTTTCTCAATTGTGTCAGTTGGAGGCAACTCAGCAGGAGGATTATCATGATGAAAATCACTAATATCATCGATGATAACATTAACAGATTCCATCATAACCTGGGTTCTGAGATTAAATACTCGAAACCACGGCTATCAGAAGCATAGCCAAGAAAGATACCTTCATCGCTTTTGGTATCGAATTTCCCTCTCCGTTCTCGATCTTTTAGAATGTAGCATTTACTTCCGAACACTTTAAGGTAGTGCAGGTTGGGTTTTCTTCCATACCACAACTCATAAGGAGTGTTTATGGTTTTAGACCGTAAGTAAACACGGTTGATCAAATAACACGCCGTAAAAATAGCTTCCCCCCAAAACCTTAGAGGTAAGTTTTTTGTTATGGAGCATTACCCTGGCCATTTCCTGAATGTTCATATTCTTTCTTTCTGCAACTCCATTAGCCTGAGGAGTAATGGGTGGTGAATATTGTTGAATAATCCCCAGTTCGTCACAAAATTCAAACACCTTAGTGTCCTTGAATTCAGTTCCACGGTCGCTCCTAATTTTCTTTAGTTTGCTACCTTGTTCGTTCTGGATTCGTTTAAAAATAATCTTGAATTCATCAAGGGTTTTATTTTTATGAGACAAAAATGCAACCTAAGTGAATCTGGTGTAATCATCTACCATAACTAAAGCATACTTCTTACCAGCACCCGTGGGTTGTTGAATTGGTCCGAAGAGATCCATATGAATTAAATCAAGTGGAGCTTTAGTGAGAATATCTCGAGATGATTTATGGTGAACTTTCGTTTGTTTACCCTTTTGACAGGCACCACATACACCTTCAATCTTTGCATTGATTTTGGGAACGCCTCTAACAAGTTATTTGTTAATGATCTTAGTTAGAAGTCGATAATTGATGTGCCCAAAATGCTCATGCCAAAGATGTGTAGATTCCACCTTAGTCAAATTGCAACAATTGCTAAACTGAGTATCAAGAAGATAACAGTTGTTTTTACCACGAGTTCCTTGAAAAATTACTTTCCCAGTTTTGTCTACAATGTCACATCCATTTGCATTGAAGATAACTCGATGGCCTTTGTCACAAATTTGACTCACAGAAAGAAGATTTGCAGTCATACCTTTTACGTATACTACATCATGGATTTCAGGAACGCCGGGCAGTTTGATTGTCCCTTTCTTGCTAATGTAACAACAACTCCCATCTCCGAAAGTTACTGGACCTCCTTCATAGTCGTCAGAAGAAACAAACATGTGAGATCACATGTCATATGCCTGATATATCCACTGTCAAGAAACCATTGAAAGGGTGATGTTGATTTTAAAGCAAAAGCTCTCATACTATTAGTACTTTCATGTTTAGGGTTTCCTGATAGTTTTGTACATCCTTTTAGAGAGGCACTAAGTTGTTTAGTTTTCGTGTGAAGAATACTTGCAACTTTCAGGCTCTTTTGGAAGGACATAGAAGTATGTTGAAAGTGATTAGAGGAATAACAAAACAAACATGGGACAACACAATTAACATCGTCAGAGAAGTTCTGGGTCATATCAGTTTTGACAACATGCGAACGTTGTTTATCACCTGACTTACGACTGTTCTTCTGAGAGGAACAACAGGAGTTATTCAAATCCATTAAAGGGATTTTGACAGATTTGAAATCCTTAAGCATTGCAATTTCTGCTATGATATCAGATTTGATCCGGATTTGTTCATCCAATTTTTTCTGAAGAATAAACATTTTATTAGAACTTCTTCTACGATTGGTTTTTAATCCTGGTGAAGCGTTTCTAGAGACGTTTCTGTCCACAGGGTCAGATCGCTACAAACACAGACTTATAAGGTCTTGAACGTGTTTGCCTGCTCTGATACCAATTGAAAAAGCGGAGGTCTAACAACCACGCCCAATATTTCGCTTAGCAATTTGTATGGAAAAACTCCAATATACTTTCTAGAGAATCAACTAGATAGTCAGACTCAATCTAGATAAAAAGTATATCAACGAGTTTATATCTCAATCTCTCAATTTGATCTTTACTCAAGAAAATAGAAATCTGCGAGTCTTTATCAAAGAGAGATAACTTGGATGGTACCAAAGACCAATATCCAAGTGTCAATCAATTTAAATCAATAACCAAAAGGTCGGATATTCTAATTGATTGAACAACACACAACCTGTGATATTTCAATTATATAAACAAATATAATGCGGAATAGAAATAACATAGACACCAGAATTTTATTAACGAGGAAACCGCAAATGCAGAAAAACCCCGGGACCTAGTTCAGATTGAACACACACTGTATTAAGCCACTACAGACTCTAGCCTACTACAAATTAACTTCGGTCTGGACTGTAGTTGAACCCCAATCAATCTCACACTGATCCAAGGTACAGTTATGTTCCTACGCCTCTAATCCCAGCAGGATGCTACATACTTGATTACCTTAGATAATCTCACCCACAACTAAGAGTTGCTATGACCCAAAGTAGAAGACTTAAATAAACAAATCTGTATCACACAGAAAAGTATATAGAAATAGATAAATCCGTCTCCCACGAATAAACCTATGAGTTTTGTTCCGTCTTTTGATAAATCAAGGTGAACAGGAACCAATCAATAACCCGGACTTATATTCCCGAAGAACATCCTGGTATTATTGATCACCTCACAATAATCTTAATCGACGCAGCAAAAAAAGATATTGTGGAATCACAAACGATGAGACGAAGTGTTTGTGATTTCTTTTCTATCTTGCCTGTCGGAGATATAAATCTCAAGCCAATTATTTCAATTGTACTCGTACGATAGAAACTGCAAGATCATATCACACAACTACAAGAAAAGTACTATCGGTCTGGATTTACAATCCCAATGAAGTCTTTAAGTCGTTAACATGGTTTTAGAAGAAGAAAACCAAAGGTTAAAGGAGAATCGACTATATATTAGCAAACCAGTATCACACATAAAGTGTGGGGATTAGGTTTCCCAGTTGCTAGAGTTCTCCCTTATATAGTCTTTCAAATCAGGGTTTGCAATCAATGTTAGCTTAGTAACAACGCATTCAATATTCACCGTTAGATGAAAACCTGATTAGATTCAAGCTAATATTTCTCAACCGTTGGATCGAAAACTTAGCTTGATACACACAAACGAAATGTTCAATTTTGGGTTTATGAACCGTACCCAAACATTAACATTTGTTGGTTCAACAATAGTCAACCAAATGGTTAGCCATATGAACACTCTCATATCAACCATATTCTTCTTCACCATAACTAGTTCAAATGACTCAAATGAACTAATTAGAGAGTTGTTCAATTGCTTAGATCTTATATAACTACACAAGACACAATTGAAGCAAAAACGGTTTGATTCACTCGAATCGGTTCATGAACTTTATAGCCACGGTTTGCAAAAGCATTCCTTAGTTTATTATATAAACATGAGTTCAAGAACAACTGGTTTTAGATATAACTAACTCAAGTTCGCGGACTTAAGCTCATGGAAGGAGTACACAAACTCCAGCAGAAATTCTCGGGTCGAGAACTTCCGCTAGTTCGCGGACTTGGCTTGCGCCACTTCCATTTCTCTTGATCAACAAAGTTCGCAAACTTTGGTTCAAGGAATAAGGACTTATACATATATGTGTTTCCACAATAATGCTTATATCCTACCAATGGTTATGTAATCTAAACTCTCATTTCAATCATTGAAACATTCTCAGAGAACGTTATATAGCCGTTATTCACAGACCATTTTTCGTCAGAGAAATTTCCAAAGTGATTGAAACATATCATGACTTTCGTCACTAGGTAAAGAAGAATTCGGTTAAAGCGAAATCTTACCAACACATATTTCGAGAAATAGATAAGAGAGTTAAACTCGGCTCGAAATAGCAAATGTGTAATGAAAGTCTATACGTCTAAACGACTTTTGTCTCAAGAGTAGGAGATAGAGTAAATAGACTTTTGAATGACAGATAAGTTCAAGTCTCCACATACCTTTTAGTCTATGAAGTTCCACCGGTTCCACGAGTAGTCCTTCGTCTTGTATGATGATTGTCATGGAGTTCTTGAGCTCAACTACACTTTCTATCCTAGTCCGAGACCTTTAGCTACATAGGCTAGAAATCAAGACTTATAGTTTTGATCACTGACATTGACAAACATGCTTGAGATAGCAACGCATGCGAGTTCGACCGAGCAATGCTCTAACACATAGTATAGTTGTCCTTTATATACAATCAAAGGTAAAACCCTAACTATCTTGTTGGGCCGTAGGCCCTACAACAATTGATAAGATTTTTTATATAATTATTAGTGATAAAAATCATATTAAGTGATTTTGGTGGGAAGAAAAAGTTGAAAAAAATGAGAAACTTTTGAGATTTTTTTCTAACTAAAACCCTAGATTTTAAGTCACCCAACCAATGTTCTTTTTATTTCTCAAAATTGATGAAAGTAAGTAAAAAAAATTGAATTTTTTAGCTTTTCAGGGCGGTTTACGGTTGGGTTTTTCCTTCGTAGCCAACTGTAAGACAAATTTACGGTTAGGTGATGATGAACTCCTAACCGTAACTAGGTAAAATTCAGAAAATCCAATTTTAAACCAGTTACGGCTGGGTTTTTTTGGTCGAAAGCCAACTGTAAATCAGTTACGGCTGGGTTTTTTTGTCGAACCCAACTTAAAAACAGTTACGGCTGGGTTTTTTGTGAGGAAAACCCAACCATAACTGATTCTGAAACCTAATTTATCTACTGTTTCAATCAATCTAACCATTTCAGATGTAATTGGTTTGTTTATTACCATCAGTTCTATCAATATGCTTCTTTCGCACCTTTAATAGAGAATTCAATCGACGATTATAAGTTTTTCGAACCGTCGATTGATCGAAGATGGTGAAATGATTTTGATTGAAGCAAAAAGGAGGGAATGATTTATGGTTGATGAAGGAGAGGAAGCTAAGAAGAAGAGAAGAAGAAGAAGAAGAAGAAGAAGAAGAATAAGAGGAGGAGGAGCAGATCTTTGAATGAGTATTAGGTTTTGATTTTAGTTTTAGTTTTTAGGTTTTGATTTTAGTTGAAGGTTATTTTAGACATTTGGTATTGAATCAAGAATACCCCATAACCAATTTTTTGGTCACTAGAAATCCAAGTGAAGACCCTCTATTGTAATGTGACACCCCAATAATAGCTTTCTACCAAAAATGAACATATTCTGAGACATATAACACCACCATCCGTATTTTGAAAATCAGCAGTTGAAAATCAACGAATTTTCAACCGTTGAAGTTATGATAGATAATAAGGATTTGTATTTCTGAATGCAATCATTTTCGATAGGTATATGGAGGTATGTAAGAGAAACACATCCCAAAATATTAATTTCAAATCCGTTACCGTTTTAGTTTTATTCGCAGAAAACGTCGTCTAAAACGTGAGAATAAATGTACAAATGGATCATCTCTTAACAACGTTTATAATTTAGTTGGAATTACTATTCATATTATATTATAGTGTGTCTGCATGTCATTTTATTTATTTTTTTGTTGATTGCCAAATTTCTATATATGCCTCTCGTATTCGTGTCAATGCTAGCTTTTCACCTTGCTCGTCTTTCCCAGTATCTTCAATAAATAAATAAAAATCTTGCACTTATTTTTCCAATGGCTTTTTCTTCCCCGTCAAGATAGATAATTGAGTAGGTATAATTCATGATTAAGTTGGAAAGTATGATTAGATATTATAATACTTCCAAACTATTAATTTTTTTATAACGGATACGGCCTAATTATATGGTGAATGTTGATTATGGGAGAGAAGAAAAGAAGAACCACTTTATAGTGGCTAGCAGATGAAGAAAGAAATTCAAGGTTCTTCCACAAAAAATCTTTTTACAGATATGGGTCAAATGATAAAATGTGCCATGACAAGGATGTTATAAATGAAAAAGCTCAAGAAGTTTTATAAAGATCTTTTCAAGAAATAAGACATGATGAGGCTTAAATTTGATGACCTTATTCTTCATTCTTTGAGTGTACAACAAAGCTTCATGTTGAAAAAACCTTAAAAAACTTTTGAGGAAGAAAAAATAAGAAAGGTGATTAACGGTTTTGGCAAGTCACCAGGACCTGATGGTTACACTATGGAATTCTTTAAAGCTACTAGGGAAATTATTAAACCTGAACTCTTGAATGTTTTCCTTGAATTTCAAACCACAGGTACCCTTGATTGGAGAATGAATTGTTCTAATATCATTCTTCTTCATAAATATGATGGGGCTGTCTCTATGAACAACTTCAGGCCAGTCGGTTCAATTGTAGTTATTATAAAAATATTATAAAGGTTTTATCTGAAAGAATGATAGGAGTTATGCCATCCATTATTTCCAATTTTCAAGGTGCGTTTGTAGATGAGAGACAAATCACTGATGGCCTTCTTATTGCCTCTGAACTCATTGATTCTAGAGAAATAATGAAAATTCCAGTTTAGTTGTAAAAAAGCTTATGATAATATAAACTGGAGTTATCTGGATTACACAATGGCAAGGTTTAGGTTTCTAATTTTATGGAGGAAATGGATTCAATGGCGCATTTCAAATGTAAGGTTTGTTATTTCTCTAAATCGTTCTTTTTTAAAAATGTTTAGAATCATCAAAGGGGTGAGACAAAGGGATCATATCTCACCTTATCTCTTCATTCTGGTGGTGGATTTCTTATCTTTAATAATAAAGAAAGATGCAAATCTCAATCTTATTCAAGGTTTTAAACCATCTTCAAGTGGCATTGAAATCAACTATCTACCGTTTGCAGAAGATTTGATTGTATTTCTTGATGACATTGAAGATCAAATCACAAATCTACGAAATATTCTCACTGCCTTTGAAATGGTGTTAGGACTAAAAGTGAATTTCAAAAAGAGTGCTTTGGTAGCTGTTGGGGACACTCAATCTGCAGATTCTGGTGCTTTATTATTTGGATGTTCAAGAGTTCAAGTCCCTTTGAACTACTTAGGTATTCCACTTGGCAGCAAGTCTAAATCTATTACTGTCTGGGAAGTAATCCCACGGAGATTTCAGCAAAGATTAAGTACTTGGAAAAGGAAATACTTAAATAAAGGTGGTTGACTAATCCTGATTACAAGTGTTCTTTCTATCCTGCCAATTTATTATTTATCTCTTTTTCAATTACCCACTTCTGTAGAAAAGCAACTGGTTAACATCATGAGGAAGTTCTTATGTCCGGGGTTCTTCAAATACTTGCAAAAAGAAAAGTTGGGTGGGATAAAAAAGAATTAGTTTACCCAAATAAAGTTGAGGGGTTGGTATTAAAAAGCTAATAATAATGAATTTAGCACTTCATGCTAAGTGGTTTGGAGATATGGCAAAGAAAGAAAGGTTTTATAGAGATCTATTATTCACCAGAAGTTTGGAGGAAATATTGATGCTCTCACCACCCACAGTGATTTTACCAAGCCTATTAGGAAGACTCTATGGTCTGGAATTCTTAAATCCAAGAATATTACTCAACATAATAGTATTGTGCAGGTGTAAAGCGGAAATGGAATATATTTTTGGAAGGATATCTAGATAGGTGAAGTCACTTTAGTTGAATTATTTCCTTCATTGTATAAGCTAACTAAGAATAAGAATTCTTCTAAAGGAGAAATGGTTATCTTCACTAGTGAAATTCCAGCTTGGAATTTCAATTTCTCTGGGATTTTGAATGACAATGAAGTGGTACTAGTAGCTGATCTTCTGCATCTAATCAACAATCATGTATTGACATAATCTGGTGAGCATTTTTTTAGATGGAGGCCTGGTAATAATTTCTCTATTAAGTCTTGTTACGATGATATTGAAGAAGAATGCTTTATCATATTTCCTCATAAAAACATTTGGAATCCAAGAATTCCTCAAAAAAGCTTTTTTCACTTGGTGCTTATGCTACAATGCTGCTCCAACTTTAGATACTCTGATGAATAGAATAATCATCAATGGTTGCATCTTATGTAAAAAAGTGGTTGAATACCGAACACTCATTTGTTCCTACATAATGAAGAGACTAAAAATTTGTGAAACTTCTTGTTCAACAGTTTCAACTTAGTGTGGGTGTTCAGAGAAGATATCAAAGCTACAATTTGAAATGGAGCAGTAAGAAAGGTAAATCTTTGAAGCAAAAGTTATGTGGCAAGATTCCTTTTGCCATTTGGTGGACTATATGGAATGAACACAATAACAGGATTTTTAGGGGCAAATTCAAAAACTTTGGCCAGCTCCTAGATGATATCAAAATATTGCTCTATAATTGGTTTATATGTAAAAATAATTTCGCAAGTTTCTCTATTAGTATTGTGCTTCATAATTGGGATGCATTATTAGGAGATCCTTAGCTTTGCTTTCTGTTCTTTTCTATTATTTGTTGACAGGCTCATTATACTGTCTTGTAATGCTACTTGGTAGATTTTTCGTATCTCTCAGTTCTTCCTCAGCTTATAGATGATGTAAAAATATTGCTCTATCATTGGTCTATAAGTACCAATAATTTTGCAGGTTTCTCTCAGTACTGTACTTCATAATTGGGATGCATTATTAGAAGATTTTAAACTTTCCTTTCTGTTCTTTTTCTACTATTTGTTGACAGGATCATTATACTGTCTTGTAATGATACTTGATAACTCTTTTATATCTCCCAGTTTTTCCACTCCTTTGTGGTACGTCTGATTTTTTTCATTTTATATAGCCCTTTTCGCGTAAAAATAAACTTTATAGTTTATGCCCACTCCTAACTGGGTATACTAGTTGCATACCTTTCATTAGGATGAGTCTGATGGAGTTTCAAATCAAGATCCACCTCACCTTAAATTGAGGTTGATTGTTACACTATTGAAGGTTTAAAAAATAAATCCGGAAATTGTATAATGTTGAGCGTGGAATGGTTTAGTACAATACAAAAAATGGGCTCGAAGTTAGACAATTTAGCGCTTGACCAGTAAATTTTCGTTGACGTGCTAAATTATTTCATGCGACAATAGAATTGTATACAGGAGAACTCAAGTTCTCTTTCTAGGTCATTCACTCAATCGTATTATTTCATACAAGCACACACTAAAATAAGATGAACGACTAAAATTAATTTTGATAGCTATTTATATGTATGAAGCTATCTGAAAATACAATGGTAGTACACCGCGAATTTTTTTTCTTCGTTGAATCTATATTAGACACACCTTTGATAAAATCTTAGTTCGAAACTGAACAAATTATTGATCACTAAAGTGTAATTAACGTACCACTCTTTTTACTTCGATTATAAACATAACACTATAATATTTAAGTAAAGTAAAGTAAAAAACAAAGATATACAAGACTTTATTAACGAGGAACCTAGTCCAGTTTTGAATACTCTCATAATTAAGTCGCTACACAAATGTCCACCTGTAATCTCGTGTTGTTGAGACCGAATAAGCTACCCCTAGTTACTCAGTTCCTCGATATCCCTGTGCCTACAACCAATCTTTCCAACACACGTGAATTCTTCAACAGAGTCCAATGTCAAGAGTGGCTCCATAATTTGTTGTGAAGACTATCGTGATCAACCTCACAATTGGTCCAACTAAGATCTCTTGTATGTCATCAATCAAATATTTAAAGGACAAACCTGTTTGATAATAACTCACTACCAAATCATACTAGTTTTAAATCCATTTGCCTTGCTAAATTATTCAACCGGTTAAGTGAAATCTATTTAAAAAGGAAAACACATAAATTTCGATACGAAGTATATCAAAAAATCAATCTAAAAATAATATTAGGTCGGACCTGGCCTTGAGTACCAAAATACTAAGTTATTTAATAGTTATTTGCATAATGAACTTTCCCAATCAAACTTACACATTTCAAATATGTAAACAATCAAGAATGATAAAACATACACTTGAAGATGCATGCGTATTTTTAGATTTATGAATGATAGTAGATTATGTACCTACACAAAGTTATGATCAGATGATTCGATTGATTAGATCAGCTCACTTGATCAATCTTGTCGTCTTTCTCTGTCGATTACCTAGTTCTTGTTCAATTAGGGTTTACAAATTATCTTCCAAGTCGGTCACATAATAGAGTTCAGATGAATCAGGATATAGACAACACATAAAGTCTAGATTCTTATTGATCAACCATGTCTTAGTTTATAAGATGAGCGTCTCTGGTTATATATAATACAGACGTGGATATCACGCTATATGTGTGTCTTATGAGGGACCACATGTTTCTACATGGAGATGACATCACGATCCGCCCAGACTTTACTTTCCCTCCAAGTAACCTCCTCGACCTGAACTTGATTCTCCTTCTCAGTTCTCGATCTCCAGGTCTTGGCTCCTGACAGCTTCAGATCTCGTCTTTGGTTCTTACTTCAGAACTCAGGTCTCGCACATTTTCTGACCTTAGTATTTGGTCTCAACACGTGATTATGTAGTACTCTTCAGGTCATGCTTGAGCTAGAGACTCTTTCTCAAAGTCTCATCATGTGCTTTGTCTTAGCACTCAGCTCTAGCACCTTATACTTGTCAGTTATCTGGTAGATGCTATATTTTGTCATTTACACCTTACTTGTGATCGTTCCTTGGATTAGTCCTGAAATTATTATTTGAATTCAAAATTTTATTCGAGTTCAAACTATCTTTTGTACATGATTCTGTTAGACCATAGCTCGGTTGAACTGATAGGTGTAGAATACACCGTATTTACTATCTAGAGTTATGCTTTCTTTGCTATTTTTCGTGTGAATTATGTATCTTATGTTTGCTTTTGAGTTTTATAGGTATTTTGGAGTCATTTTAGTAAAAGGAATTGGAACTCGTCTAAATCCAGGGCTTTTTCTCAATCATCTTGAAGAGAACGAAAAGACGAAGCCAATGGCGAAAGAGTGGAGTCAATCCGACATCGTATGAAGAATCTGGAAGCATCTGAAGCAAGCAGAAGTTGTCGCAAACTAGAGAACCTACAGAACTACTATAGGCACCCGCTCAAATTACTAAGGGCCACCAGATCTCATTAACTACTTGTATAGACAGAACAAGGTCATTACGTCTCAGCTCATTCACGTTCAACTTACACTTCACCAATGGTCCACACCGGCAAGCCATGAGTCCAGGCTCGTGCTCGAAGGGTTTCAACCAGTCAAACTAATATTGGAAGATTTATTCAAGCCGTGACATGAACAAGAAAGAAGTTTGGTTCACTGCCATTAAGGGAGGAGGTTTCTGTCACTAAGTTTTATGGTCGAGTGGTTTGATTTTACAGAATTTGGAGCCTGTGTATGTTTGAGAACATTGGGTTTGTGCTAGAATGTTGCAGGGAAGGAGATAGAATGATCTCGACGTCAACAGCAAGTTCATCTCCGCATCACCAGCAAGTTGCACGAGAAGTATTTGTAAAAAGGCCTGAACAGCCTAGTCTGCTGTGACCAAGAATTAAAGGGCTTGAGGGTCGTTTTCCAGGTGATACGAGCATCACGGAGCAGTAAAGAGTGTCAGCTATGTTCGAGTTTGGGATGGAGTTATGGAGCTGCAGATGATAACGAGGTGAATACATAGAGAGTGGATTTGTGCTGGTTGCTGGCAGTAATGGGTTTAACGTTGAATACATGGGAGATAGTAGTTCACAATGATGGTCGAGATTGGCCCAAATCAGTGGAAGGAAATGGGAGTCTCGTGATGATTGCTGAATTCGAATAGAAGCAAATGGAGCTGCAGTTTGGTCTTAGTATAACAGGTTTGCTGCAAAGAAATTAAGGATGGGTTTTCGAATTATGACACGGATTATGATTAGAATTCAAGCATGGAGGAATGTGTTGGTGTTGAGCAGATGGATTCGATTTGGTAGTTTGATATACTGAGATCGCAATGGAGAAGATAATCGACTGCGGGTAGATGTGTTGTGCTGCTTTGCAAACTAGCAGTTGTTGTGTTGCACAAGTGTGGCTGGTTCTGATAGATTTGGTGCTGATGTTCCTGGTGCAGTAGCTGGTGATAACGCAGGTGATTTAGTAGTTGGAACTGATGCCTTGTATTCACAATGGAGTTAATGGAGAGCTCGAGCTGTTGGCAGTGACGAGGTGGAAATGGTTGAGCTGTGAAAGAGTCTGAAATAGGCTGGCAGCTTGGATGTGTTATAGCTTAAGGCAGAGGAAGGAATGAGAGATGGCTTGAACTGGTGTTGTTGACATGGATCAATAGTAGTCTGTATTGATGTTGGATTAAGCCGAGAAGGTGAAGGCTGAAGAGTGAGTTGCAGTCACGGGTGTGCAACTGAGACAAGGAAGAAATGGACCTGCTGTGAATGGTTTAAGGTGGTGCAGGTGGAGTAGAGCAAGAGTTACATGACGAGTTGCAGTGGCTTGTAATGACCTTGTAGGATCATAATATCGCAACGGACAAGGTTCGCGAGATAAATAAACGACGGCGTCGCGAGGGAGTCGCAGGAAGCTAAAATAAACGACGCGATGAATAACGACAAACGAAACAACTAGAGGATATGAAACCTGGCAAAGGTTAAGAAGTGTCGCGAGAGTGAAGATTTGTGCACTTGCGACACTTCGCGAGTTATTCCCGAAAATAAAGGACAGTTTAGCTGTCATCCATTATGTAATACCCTATATAAAGGGTTGAGTAAGTCTGTTGTGAGAGAGATCTTTTTGAATTGGGAAGCAAGTCATTAGGAGAGAGAAAGTTTTAGAGCGCTTTAATTTCCAAGTGTAATTCTATTGTACTGTGTAAACATTTCATGGAATCAATTAATAAATATTCTTGATCACACATCTTTCAATGGATTAGTCAAGCAAAACTGAGTAAGGGGTGTAGTGTGGGATTTCCCGCAACTACATATGCGCTAGAAACAGGGACGAGCAGTGATTGACAGAGAGATTAGAAAGAATTGGAGAAAAGATTTGAAGTGACTCTCAAGAATTCATTGAAAAAGAAAAAATGGCTAGAAGAAGAAACGCACAAGGGCAACCAACAATTGTAAGAAGAAGTGGGAGACTTGCTGGAGAAAGGAGGAATGAAGCGGGAGAATCGTCAAGGATGAATATGAGAAATGATAGAGAAAATCAAAATCAGCCACCGATCTCCCCAATAGCAAACGCGGCTGTGGATTATGATAGAGTAAGTGTACATACTTGGAGGTCTGATTCTGAAGACGAGAGGGAAGAGGAGCAGCAGATGGTGAACAATGGACAAGGAGGAGGAGAGCAAGGAATGAATGGAGAAATGAATCCGGAAACGAAGAGATCGCGCAGCGTTAGAAAGATTGAGACAAACAATACATGAGGAGAGGCGACTAGAGGCAGAGGAACGAGCAAACTTGATAAGACAGAATCATGAACTGAGGATGGAAAATATGAGATTGCAAAATAGGAGATCAAGAAGTAGTGTGAGATCAAGTTCAAGATCGATTAGGGAAGAAAGAAGGAGAGTTTTACCAACAGAAAGTACCGAAGAAGAAAACCAACAAGAAACACAAAATCCAAGCACAGAGCATGGCGAGAGAAGAGGGGAAATGGAAGATCGTTATATTCCTCAGCCCGAAAATCTTCGAGATGAGCGGAATAGGGAAAATCAAGGAAACATGCAACTCCAAGGGCCGAATGACCCAGCTGCTGAAGGAGAATAATCTTGCACGGGAGAGAAGAATTGAGAAGAAACCGAGAGATTGAGGATGACATTGAGAGACACTACATTGAACAAGCACGGCTAGCTCGCGAGAGAGAAAGGATAAGAGGAGAAGTGGAAAATCAAGAGATGGAAGAGGCAATCCGGCAGAATAACCATGACAACCGGGAAAGAAGGAGGGAACAAAATCGTGCCAATAGAAATATTAATGAAGAATATGAGAGGGTGCAGATGAGAGCTGAGAGACAGCCAAGAAGAGAGAACAACCGATATAATGGCGTGCGAATTGAAGAAGGAAACGAAGAGGAGCGTCGCAGGGAAAGGAGAGAAGAAAATAACGAGCAAGAAGGTCAAAACAGGCACGAGCGTAGAAGGAGAGAGGCGAGCTAAAAGACCAAAGGGAATCAAATTCTGAGGCAAATGAACAAATCTTGAGAGAATTGGCTGAAATGAGAGGATTACTGAACAATAGAAGGGAAGGAGGAAGGAAACAATTGGACGAAGCCATCGCAGAAGCTGCGAAGAATCCCTTCACGCTAGAAGTACAGATGGGAGGAATACCTCCTAAGTGCAATCTACCTGCATTAACCAACATCTTTGATGGAACAACCTGTGCGATACAACATATCAAGGCTTATATGAGATGCATGTTGCAGTGGGAGAATCATGATGCTATACTGTGTAAATATTTCGCATCAAGCCTAATAGGAGAAGCACTAAAATGGTTTGAAGGTCTGCCAAGGAACACAATCACATCATTTAACCATTTACAAGCCACATTCCTGGGAGCATACATAAGTAACAACTCTTCACGACCAGGTATTGAAGATGTGTTCGGGTTGAAACAAAGGGTTGGCGAGAGCTTAAGGCAGTTGACAATAAGATGGAGAACCATGTGTAGCGAAATGGCAGGACGGGTTGAGGAAAGATATCTCATCCTCTCATTTGTGAATGCTCTCTTCGCGACTAACTTGTTATACATTCAAATTTTTAGAATCAAAAATACAATCACGATGGCGAAATCATGAGAGTTACGGGAAGAATATATTGCCTTAGAAGAAAGACAGAATGAAATGAATTCTTATCCGATCGCGAACACAAGCTCGAATGCTGCGAACGCAAGCTTGTTGCCTCAATTCATAAATACGGTGGCGAGCACTTCGCAAGGACAAAGACGCATGAGAAGGGCTGATGAGGGACAGCGGAAGATAGTAGCCATGGGAAGCCACGACCAAGAAGAGTTTGAACGAGAAAGGAACTACTACAACCGTAACAAAGAATAATAAGATTCAGAGGCTAGATCATGTACAAGAAACTTACGGTGGACGAAGGCAAAATAATCATGCAAGGCAGAGAGGTCGCAGAATAGTATGGGAAGAGATTAAGATGCCTCCACTGAATGCTAGTGTGGAAAAGATCTGGGAAGCTATACTTGTAATGGAAGATGTACCAGCGCCCTGGAACGTGGGAATGGAACCACCACCGGGCGATAAAAGTCATGAGTTTTGCTCTTACCATCGCTTCCATGGGCATCAAACAAACGATTGTAGAAACATAAAGAGAATTATTCTCAGGATGATTGATCGGGGAAGCCGAGTCACTTTCTAAAGGGAGAAGAAAAAAAGGCCGACATTACCACCACCACCGAGAGATGCACGAATGGTGTCGGCGAAAGGAAAGGAAACATTTGTGATAGAAGTCGGCACAAAAGCTAAAAATTTGAACTGCAACTCTATCGTCCACTCCTATCGCACAATAGAAGATTTTCATGACAGCGTGCTCAGTAGAGTCTTTGCGAGAGATGCTAATGATAAAGAAATAATGAGTCTGGCGAGAACGACGCAGTTAGAAAAGTGGCAGCTGAAGACTATTTCTTTCTCTGCAGATGAAGTGCCAAAAGGAAGAGAAACACATGATAGCCCGTTGGTTGTGAAACTAGAGATTAACCCAAAACCAGTTGATGGAGAAAATGATGAAGCAGAAGATTGCTGGGCGATCAACCGAATCCTAATCGACACCTAAGTTCGGTGAATATTCTTTTTACCATACTTACAAGACGATGGGAGGAAAGGATGAGGATTTGATCCCCTCGACATACAAGATATATGGCTTTAATGGCACTTTGCAAACAAGCCAAAGGGAGAGGTTCACATGAGAATACCTCTACAAGGATTATCAACGATGTTTTATTCTCGTGGTTGACGTGGAATCTCCGTATAATGCGCTGATTGGGAGGCCATGGCTTCATGAAATCTTGGGGGTCGCATCAACATACCACCAATGTATAAAATTTCCACATCCAAATGGCATTGGTATTATACAGGGAGATTGGAAGGAGTCGCAACAATGTCACGAGGTTGATATAGAAAGCTGCGAAGAAAGAAATGCCAAAAGAAAGGGTTGGAAGCAACATGTGAGAGATGAGCAGAGAAAGGAAAAACTAATGGTGGATGCTATAGAAGTAAGGACTGAACATACCTCGCGAGGTGAATGCCTAGAGACAGGCGAATATTATGATAATAAAGAAGCGAAAGATATGAAGAACAAAAGGCATAAGAAATGAATAATCAACAAAAACAGGAGAAAAGTAGCAATTGAAGTAATGATGTGCGAGAATCTCGCAGCCAAGAGTATATGAGAATTCGATTAAGAAAGAAAAATGAAAATACAACAAATGAAATGGAATTTTGCGAATACTTCGTAAACAAATATCGGCAAATAATGAAACATGAATGATTGAATGACTTAACAAAGATGAATGAGTAAAAGAATGGGACGAACCTTTATGGCGTACACCCTAGTTCGCGAATAACATTTCGTAAGAGGCAAATGTAAGACCTAAAGTGCGTCATATAAGGGGGTATCTCTCGACATGGCTCGGGGGAAGGTTACACCGCTCCCGAAGCTCTGAGTCATGAAAATTTGGGGCCCATGAAAGCCTATCCTAAGAGGTACCTTGGATTCCCAACTATATATAAGGTTATACCCTGGTTGGGCGACCGAGGGTCTCTTCCTAGGAGTCGATGTATGCTCAAGGCGCCGAGGTACACGGTTGAGCCGAGTGCCCGGGATGGATGAACCTACCTGGCCATTCTTGGCAAGTCTTGGCATATGTTGCACTCGCCCGAAGAAAACTCCACTTAGGGTGCAGTCTTGTAACCATAAACCCTATAGGTATAAGGGATAAGAGGCTGCGAAAACAATCTGGTTGTTGTTAAGACCGGATGGGAGGAGCTAGTCTTGTATGGCGATGTTTCGCCTCCTTGAAGGGGCAACCAGGGAGATGATAAGGCGACGCTCTCCATTAGGGGGTGTCAAAACAGACAAATGTCATAAGGCTATGTTTTCGCAAGAGAATTTAGGCTTGTCATATTTGTGCAATGATCCTGCAGAGGCAATAATACTAACGCGAGGGTAAGGCGAGATCAATGGGTCTTTACACGACAGTGTACGGACGTCCTGCGATTTCGTCGCACGACTGCAATGTCATGGGGCTTTATGTTCGCAAGGATATCTAGACCTGTCATATTGTCGCAACTTAAACATCCTGCAGAGGCAAAAATACTTGGAAAATGATAAGGCAAGATCAATGGGTCTTTACATGCAAAGTGTAAAGACGTCCTGCGATTTTGTCGCGATGAAAGGTGGCAGGGGAAGACCTCTAATTAGGGAGGTCTAACTTGGAAGACCACACAATATTGATAAGGCAAGGTCAATGGGCCATTGCTTGAAAATGTAAAGGCAGCCTGCGACCTTGTCGCAACAAGAAAAGATAAAATAAAGACTACCGAAACGATAAGGCGAGACAAGTAAGATTCTTGATTTATGAAGATACCCGCGATCTCGTCGCAACGATACATTTCAATAACAATAAAATTATTATCCAACCAAATACATGATGACAACTACAATCTTCCATCTGAAGATAAATAACAGAGGCAAGTATGGGAATGGAAAAGAGGAATATTGTTATTCATCTTTTGATGCAAGAGTTACACATCAGTAATGTTAGCCAATTATATTACAAAGAAGAACTACCAAAAAAGGGGAGTGAAGATTGAATTTAGGGGGGGACAATCCAAGAAGTACACTATAATAAAGAGATACAGAAATGTACAGGTATCAGAGACAGCGAAAGAAAACAAAAAGAATTATCTCTTTGAAACATCTGAGACAGGCACATTTTCAGGAACTTCTTTGGCAAGGATAGGATATGAACTAAGAGGGATCTTTTGATCTTTGCAAACATATTCCATAGCTTGATTGCGAAAACGAATGGCATCATTATTAAAGTTCGCTACTGTGGTTTGAAATTGTCTCTTCAACCTGGAATATCTAGTCTCGCGAAGGAAGAGACTCTTTGCGAAATTTCTTTTTCGTTTCAAGTTCTTCAATTCTCATTTGGAAAATTCTGGCGAGTTGTTCTTTTTCGATTCAAGCTCTCTAATTCTAACTTGAAGTCTCTTCTCGGATTCTACAAATAAGTAACAACAAGTTAATAATTTACAAGCAATACTACGAAGTAAGAAGCGATGAAGGTATAATAAGTAACCTTCTCTATCAGATATCATATCTTTAATCAAGGAAGTATGCTCAGCATGAAGACTAACATCAACACCTAGGTTATTCCTGGCATTATCTACAATTTTCGCAGCCCAGGCGAATTCATCATCACTATTAATAACAAGAAGTGAACGAACTTGCTCCTCTCGCTGCTCAAGCATGGTATTCTGACGGAGGAGTTCATCTCGTTCAACTTGCACACCAAGAAGAGATTTGTGGAATTCTGCTAACGCCTGTGCACCTCTGTTAGTAATGCGATCATTCTCATCTATGAGACCACTAATTTTCTTCCTTAAAGTTTTGACTTTCTTCTCGGAATCAAGGTACATTCGTTTAAAGCGATTAGTTAAATTTAAACTAGATCTGTGCTCAATCTCTAAGAGATGATATTTGGATTGAAGATCCTTTAATGAAAGGAGGTTAGTTTTATTTGAGGAACTACTTAGAGATTGATTGAGGTGAGTAAGAAGAACATCATCATTCATAGGCTCGGGAAATGAATGGAGAAGAATGGATTCTTCGGAGAGATTATACACGTCTGCGAGAATAATAGTCAGACAAAGAAAAATAAAAGATAGCATGAAAAGGATTTGAAAATTGAAAATTACTATACCATAAAGTTGCTGATTTGAATTCTGAAGAGTAGATACTCTCTCCTTTTGGGAGTCCAGATCGGCTTCTAATTTTTGAATCTTTTCGCGAGATGACGCGGCTTCAATTTCTAGCTCTTGGGTCTTCTTGTTCAATTGTAAATTTTTCTTTTCAAGATTGTTGCGTCTTCTCTCGAGATCTGAGGCAACTACAAAAGAAGTTTTTCCAGCCTATGAAAGAAGATAGAAAAACCGTTAATATATATATTTAAAAAAAAAAAAAAAAAAAAAAAAAAAAAAAAAATTTATTAATAGAGAGAATATGACTGTATGCATACCAAAGACCCAAGTGCATTCAAGAAGTCAGGAGACACAATTCTAGAGGCTCCATTGAAAGAATTATTGCCTTCTAATAAAGCAGCATTACACACATTTGCGAGAGCCCCGCAAAGAGAAGCTAGGGGAGCATCTCCCATTCCCTGGAAAGAGTCTGAGAAGATACTAGATAATTGATCCATAGGAGAATTGGTCAACGGGATCCTTTTAGCGAGGGAAGGATTCGAATCATGGTTATCCTCATCAGAAGATTCGGAGCTTGAGTTAAGGCGAGAAGAAGACTGAGTCTTTCGCTTCTTGGATAATGGAGCAGAAGATTTATTTTTGCGAACGACGGTTTTACCCTTACTTCTAATCTTCGCGGCTACAGCTTCTTCAACTTCAACCTTCGCAAAGAATTAAAGATAAGAAACAGAGGCAACAATATTGTTTCAAACGACAAAGGAAATGTTTCTTACTTCACCCGTAAGCGATCGAAGTATCGTCAGAGTACTCTCCAACGGATTATCCTTGTAGCTTCTTCTCAATTTGGTGATCTGAAAAATTTCACAAACTCAGCAAATATAAAAAGAAAGTTGCGAGAGCAAGATTTGAAGTGGGAAACATACCTCTTTTGCCTTATCAGGCCATTTGAACTCCCAAGGATGATATCCTGCGAGATTCGCAGGAAGAATATGCGAGCCCGCGATGTAAGGGCCATTTAAGATCAAGGGTACAACCCACCACTTCTCATCTTTGGAGTGGCGAGGAGTAGTATTATTGCCCGGAGCCGATCAATATCTTGCATGAGTAATTTATCCTCGGGGACATTATCCTTCTTTTTCGGCGAATGCCCAAATGAGATTTCGCATTCCTCATCTTTATCACTGAATAATTTTCAAAAAAGTTCTCTACAGTGTATTTCTCAAAGAACTATTTCCAAGTTTGTGAAATCGGGGTGTCTAACAAGATAGGGTATAAAGATCCTTTGCCAGCCACCACGGTTCGCGAACTCAAGCATTAGGCGAATGCAATCGCCACTTAATTGATAAACATGACCGAGAGAATTTTTCATGGGCCAAGATTTCATAAAATAAAGGCATCTCGGGATTGTATAAGGGAATGGGAAGTCTGCGAGAAGTGACCTAGCGAGACTATAATTTTTTGATCATCACATTGATGATCGTAAAACAACTTTGCGAAAGAATAGATGAAGGTTCTTGATCGGGAATGGTTGATAGAGTAAAACCCTTCTCGAGCAACTTCGTTGAACTTCATCAAAAGAAGATTTGTATGCACGACTAATGAAAGCCATTATCGGTATGGGAATGGATGGGAGGTTGGAGATTAGGATCGGCGTTAGAAAAGATGAAGAAAAGAGTTACAATGAGCGGGAGCGCAAATTGCGGAAGGAGAGAGTAAAGAAAAGTTGCGAGAGAGAAACTAAGGGAAGAAAAGAGGAGGAAAAGAAAACTATATATGGAAAAATCAAAAAGATTCTTGAGAAAAACGAGGGCATTTAATGCGAGAAGAGACACGAACGGACGAGAATAAACGGGTGGAAGAGACGTGTCAAGAAAAGACTTTAAATAGTCAAAATCTGTGTAATAGTACGGAGTTGAAACAGATAAAGATAAGTAGTTGCGGCAAATCAAAATATTGATTCTCATGATATTCTCTCCCTCGCAGAGGAGATGTAAGGAGATACAGGAGACGGAACTTCATATATATACTACAAAGAAGCTTCGGAACTTCGCTAAAAGAATAGAGGCAAGTACGTACTTTTCAAGAAAATATTCTTTCGCTCGTTCCTTCACCGATTGAAACCAAGGATTATTACAACAATGAATTTTTCCTTCAAATCGCTCTTCAAGCAATATTCAAGGAAAAAGAGGCAAGATGTAGGATCATAATATCGCAACGGACAAGGTTCGCGGGATAAATAAACGACGGCGGCGTCGCGAGGGAGTCGCAGGAAGCTAAAATAAACGACGCGATGAATAACGACAAACGAAACAACTAGAGGATATGAAACCTGGCGAAGGTTAAGAAGTGTCGCGAGAGTGAAGATTTGTGCACTTGCGACACTTCGCGAGTTATTCCCGAAAATAAAGGACAGCTTAGCTGTCATCCATTATGTAATACCCTATATAAAGGGTTGAGTAAGTCTGTTGTGAGAGAGAGATCTTTTTGAATTGGGAAGCAAGTCATTAGGAGAGAGAAAGTTTCAGAGCGCTTTAATTTCCAAGTGTAATTCTATTGTACTGTGTAAACATTTCATGGAATCAATTAATAAATATTCTTGATCACACATCTTTCAATGGATTAGTCAAGCAAAACTGAATAAGGGGTGTAGTGTGGGATTTCCTGCTACTACAGACCTGCAGTGGCTTGTTGCTGAGATGGTTAAGTTGGAATTGTGTGAAATGCTACTGAGTGCTGGATAAATGCCTGAAATGATGTGTGTGTGTTTGTCTGGCTGAGTTGCAGCGAAAGGCGTGAAAAGCTTGAGTTGTGAAGTGTGCAAAATTGTTGGTGGTGAATCAGAGGAATTGCCGCTGTTGATAGCAAGGAAATGGGGAAACTGGTTAGTCGCAGGTGGTGTATGAGGATTTTGGATTGTGGCATGAACTATGGACTGAAGTGCTTGAGGTAGATGCATGTTTAGGCAGGTAAAGGTGCAATTAATATGAAGGCTGCTGCCAAGGAAGAAGTGATATTGAAGCTGCAGAAATCGTGCGAAAACTAAGCAGAATTGGTGTGGCGATGGTACTAGTTCCAGCTATCGGATTTCTGAACCGAGAGTGTTGATCATAATATTTCAGTGAATCACGAAGGGGGTATGTGTTGGATGCAAGAGTCGACGGCCGAACATATGAGCTACGGGTCACGTTTTTGGGTACGTTTTCGCAAGAAACAAGGAATTGGTTTAGATGGTATTTTGTGATTGTTTGAATTGCAGAGATATGGAGATGAGCTGCTGGGAGTGTGCATTTGCTGGTGACAGTTTCCGATGGTTCATGTGGTCGGAAACAAATTTTCCGGTGACAAATTCCGGCGACCGGTGACCGGATTCCGGCGATGACGTCAGCAATTCCGTCGACAATTTTGGACAGAGATTTTCACACGGGTATTTTCCACACATGGGCTTGGTGGACCACTTGGAGATGGGTTTTGAGAATTTTTGACCTAAATTTGGAAAGAGTATCCTTTTGGAATTGAAGAAATATATAAATAGAAAACTCTTTCTCTAAACCTAATATCTCCATGAGGGAGGCTTCTACTTGTTTTCTAGGGTTTCACATGATAGTTCTTCTTTGCTTTCTATGATGATTTCCAAAAACACAAGTAACTAAGTTTTTATTATTGGTTAAAGATGTAGTTGGATTTTGAAAACAAGTTATGGATTTTTATGAATTAGTTTTCTCTCAATATTATCGTTTGATTTCTACGGGTTATAATAATTGCATGATTGATGTATTGCAATATGATTGAATGTTTGTTTAGTTAAGTCTAGAATTGATTGAACTCACATCCATATCTATAGCTATTTTAGGGTTCATCATCGAGCGATAACCTTGAATATGAGTAGCATGATATGATTACGGTTTGTAGTGATACATCCTTGTAGTCATATGTAGAAACTGACCTTTGTCCGAATTGTTTGCGCAATGTATTACAATTGCATTGATTAGCCTATTTTTGAAACTTAATGCTCCTAGGAATTGAACTTAATTAGCGCAAGGCGTTAGGTTATTCTTTAGGTAGAATTCACATACGCAGCTCTAATGTGTGTGTTGATGAACTTTGGAAATTTATGGAGTATTCTTGCAATAAGATATTCTAGGGCTTTTGATGATAGCGAGATTAAATACGAATTCTATTCATATGTTCAAAAACTTGTTTACAATTGAAGATGAAACCTTTACCCAATATTTCACATCCTTGATTTGCGTGCTTTGTTTGCTTTTTGTTTATTTTTATTTACACAACCAGAAAATCCCCCGTGTTACTATTAAGATACCGAAACAATTTGACAACCTAGTCCTCTCTGTGGGAACGATCCTTTCTTGCCCTTGCTTCATTATATATTTTGAGTAGTAAGAAAGTGTAATTTATATTTGTGTCGGCTGACAATCGGTCATGAACTCACCAAGCGTTAGTCTGTCAAGTTTGGTTGTCATATTTTAGTATCAAAACTCATCTAGAGTCGATTGATTAAATACTAGAGTCAACTTCGTTTAGGTTGGACTAGAAAGACCTGAAAAACGAGAAGAAGTGACGAACTACAACGAGGACATCATGTTTGCACTTGAGGTTAGTAATATTGACTTGAACTTGTTTCATTCCTAGCGTATCTTTCAAGTCGTGCTATATTGAAAACATAACATGCGAATCTATATATATACTATAAATATTGTATATAATACTCTATTGGACAGACATGATCATAATAGTATGTTCATAGTATTAAGGAATGATATTACGAAGTATAATGCTTATCTTTTGAACTTCGTAGATATGACATCGACATAATCTTGTATATAGTTTTATGATTTTGTGTATGGGTTAATGGTGAAGATTTCATCCTAGGAAACAATGTTTTACATTTGTTTAAAGGAAGTACATTCATGAACTTGATTCATGAATCAAAAGGGAAATCAATAAGTTTATTGGTCCGGCTATTCCTTGCATATTCTTTGGATGACCAATATGTGTGAGTTGGTAGAAGCGATCTTAACTTAGGTTATGTATCTTGGTATAACCGATCACAATACCTAGACTTATGATTTGGTATGACCGGTCCTGGTAACTGATGTAACCGATCCTAAGTAATCACCATGAGATGGTACGATCCTTGTAATTGGTGTGACCGATTCTGGTAATTGGTGTGACCGATCATAAGAGTTATGTGACCGATCCTTGTAATTGGTGTAACCGATCCTAGTGATTGGTATGACCGATCACAAGTAGATACCATGTGCATATGGAACCGATCCTTGTAATTGGTATGACCGATCATAGTGACTGGTGTGACCGATCACAAGTAGGTACCATGTTTATGTAAAAATGATCCTAGTGATTGGTATAACCAAACTAAACCCATGTATGTGACTTGGTAGGACCGATCACAACTAACCATTGTGACTTGGTATGATCGATCACATAGTAGTCTTGGAAGTATGGTAGAACCGATTCTAAACTTGTTTGGAAGTGTGGTAGAACCGATTCCAATATGTCAATCCATGTAGAATATGGAATAAGGATTTTCAGTATAAAGATGTCAACATACTTTGAACATGAGCAGTAACTCTTATCATTTATTGTTCAAATATATTCCTTGGTACTCAAGGTGATCCCGTGCCGAAATAAATTAAGAATATTTTAATTAAGGTTTTTGGTTTTATATGCTTTAGTTATCAACAATTAATGCATATCTCTAGAGAATAAAAATTAGTAATGTGCATTTTGGATGACAGATTTCAGAAATATTGGACAAACATTTATTGGAATTAGGAAAACGGAATTTGGGCATTCATTATCTTGAGCATATTTTCGGTTTTGGAAATTCTTTGGTGTCCAAACATCCTTGGTCTATAAATATCTAAGTTTTCATTTCTACCAAACTATCCTCAGAGCCACGCAAACTTCATTTCTTGTTGTTTCTGGTGGAGCCGTCTATTCGGGGAGGAAAGTATCATAATTAAGTGAAATCTCTTACGACTGGTCGTTTAAAGACTTTAGTGGGATGAAGAAGATCTACGAGTACCGTTGGTGGGAAACTAGATAATAACAGTGTTATTAGTTTTCAATTTGATTTGGTTTACTAACAGTTATTGAAGCTTTGATTGCACCTAGTTTGTTTATTCTTGAGAATTTTCTCTTCTGATATAAGATTCACTCAGACTAGATCAAAGTATCGACAGGATCTTTAGAACTGTTGCTAGATATAAAGACATCTTGTGATAATCCATTGCTAACAGACTCTGAGCTATGTGTGATTGATCACAAGAGATTCAAGTGGTGTTGAGCAGGTATTTGAATGCAATAGAAGATTTGAAGACCTTGATCGGCTGGGATCTAACTATAATCAGTTTATCTTTGATAGATCTGATTGATTAGTTGTGTGAGATCGGCATTCTCTATAGTTTCTCTTTGGGATCTATATCGATTGACTACGAATCTAAACTTGACTATTTCGGTAGTTATTGGATAGATTGATCTAATCAGACAAAGGAGATTATTATATTAAACATAAGATCTTTTGTCAACGAAGCAGAATCTATTTGGCAAGATTGATTAGAATCACGAACGTGAATAGCAAGTCCTTTGTTTCGTATCCCTGCGTAAATAACTAATCTATTTCCCTGCGTAAGAAGAATCTATTTGGTAACCACTCTAATCAATCTTGCTAAATATATTCTTCTTTGTTGTTTGGAATACGATCCAAAAGACTTGCTATTCACGTTCATGATTCTAGAGAGTCGAAGACGCAAGGATACTGAGGGAACTAAGTAGCTAGGGGTAGTCTGCTTGGTCTCAATTATACGAAGTTGGTATTAGATTTTCTATAGCGGCTTAATTCTGAGAGTATTCAAAACTGGACTAGGTTCCGGGGGTTTTCTGCATTTGCAGTTTACTTGTTAATAGTATCTTGCTTTGTCTTTTACTTTATTTTCCGTATTATAATTGTTACTCCCTCCGTTCCGATTTACTTGACGTTGTAGGATTTTTCACGGATATTAAGAAATATCAGAGAGAGTATAATCTTTCCAATAATACCCATATTAATTCCTACATAAAGAGTTAAATAACCTAGTTTTGTGTTTCTAGAATATAGGGAAAGTTATCAATCCCATAGTAATGTACTTGGGATGTACAAGATTGAGTATATATCCTCCATGGGGTATATTTAAATATTATAGAGTAATTGTTTTTTGTTGATTACCATGAGAATTAATTATCTGGTGTGATTCCAAAGTAGGGATAGATTAGTGAAAATTGGGAAAAAAAACTAAAACTATCATCTAATTTGGAACACAAAAGAAACCCTAAAAAAGCAAGTAAAATGGAACGGAGGGAGTATTATAATTAAGTAAAATACACAAGTACGTTAACTCTGTAAACTTGATGGTGATCCTATAGAGTTTTGGTTATTACCGAACCTATTATCAAGTACACACTTTGTTTTCGTATCATCTAGATCTTGTATCCATAGTCAATCACACAAGTGACCTTGTTGTTGTATTGTTTCGATCTCGTATCCATAGGCGATCACACGAAGTGTGAACCAAATTGTCGTATTGTCTCGAATTTTTCCATAGACGATCACATTTGGAAGAGGACTTATAGGTTGATAAATAAAAGATTATGGTGCATTTTGGTACCCTCGTCTTTTCAATTGGTGTCAGAGCAGGCAAACACGAAAAGATCTAATAATTTGTGTTTGGTGCGGTACAACCTATAAGACATGAGTCAAAGTAGTGTTAAGCGAGAGCGAAAATTAAAGAATGACTCAGTTAACGTATCGCAAGAGGTTGTTAAACCACTCTCGGAATCAGAGGTTATAAACAGTGATAATGGTTCTTTCTCATCTGAATCAAGTTCAGAAGGATCTCATGTTGGTTGGTTGTAGGTATGGCCAATGACTCGAACATAAACCCTTCTCGAATGATGCAAATCATGTGGTCATATTAGCCTCTTACTTAAACATGCCCGTGATAAATTGCTTGATAACGAAAATTTCTTTAAGGAAATTCATCACGGGCAAATTTTAGCTTTGACAAATTTTACCTCTTTGTTAATAAAAGCATGTCATGCCGAAAAAGCATGTTCAACCAGAATCTTCAAGTGCAGCCATCAAATAAAGCATTTCTGCTAATGTCAAGAAAGCAACAACGTTGAACAAAGATAAGAAGAAGAAGAAGAATAAAACTCGTCGAGCTCCAATGCAAGAGGATCCACAAAAAGGTAACATTAAAACTCACACTCCTTATGTTACTAAATATTGTTATTTTTGTGGTAATAAAGGACACTTGCAATAGGGATGCAAAGTTCGTAAGATGCAAGATGCACTTTCTTTTATATCAAACAAATGGTCTAAGTTTGCTCCCCAAAAGAACTCATATCGTTATTGTCTTAAGTTTAGGCAAAATAATTATTATAATGATAGTTCAAGTTTTTCCTATCACTCGACAAGCTCATCTCATGAAAGATACAACTATAGAAATAAAGATGACTTTCTTAATACTAAGATAAGATCTGATGTTCCAAATTGGAGAAAGGATGTTTCGCAAAGTATCCTAAAGGGTAATGGTCCTAATGGTATGAAGGAGAAAGTCGCTCCTGCGAAACCCATATATAAATTGGTCACAAAGTCCTCCATATCCATGAAGGGACCAAAAGTTAGTCACAAGAATGACACTCAATTGATAAATTTTCAGAGTCTTATTGAAATACTAAGGAAAGACGTCTTGTTGTCGAAAGTCTCTTGTACGAGTGAATGTTGTGATAATGACACTCTTCATCACAAGTCAAAGAAGAAAAACAAGAGATGGAACAAGAGTACGCAAACCAAGCAAGAGGTCAAAATTGATTTTATCTTAGTCCATTGTGACAAAGAAGACAAGGCTCAAATAAACACAACCTAGTTGTGCTGGAATGTGCATGCTCACCTTTGTGCTCAATCTTATGAAGGGTGAGGAAGCACATGAAACTTAGCATATGACCTCTCGGTTGTTATATGACTATTTAACATCTTCAGAGAGAAATTTCTCTTCTATACTCATACCTTATATATCCATAATTGAGCATTTGATAGAAACAATAATTTTGAGTCTATGGTGTTGGTACCTACAGGTCATATATGTGTAGATCTTATTTTTACGGTTAAAACGAGCCAAAATCACTGAATTCGGACATTGTATGCAAAAGTTATGTCTAAAACAGTTTCATGTGTGGATTCATGTTGTGATCCATCACAAGTAAACACTGGAACTGGTCCTAGTGATTGGTATGACCCATCACAAGTAATCACGGTAAGGGATCCATGTGATTGGTCCATACGAAGGAGTGTAAAATTGTTTTTCCCATAACTTATTCGTCCGAACTCGGAATGACCTCATTCTTTTTGTGTTGGTTTCGTAATTTAATTTCCTACAAGATTGAGGTAATTGAAATACGTCATTTTATGTTGAATATTTATGGTGTATTGCAAATTGGATTTATGAGATGTTTGATTTTGGTTTTTATTAACCTTATTGTTAGGTCAGAAATATGCAAAATTATGATTTTACGATTTTAGCCTTCGTCATAAATCCACCAGAAATACCTAGTCAAGCTAGGAATTGGCCCATTATAAAGCTTGTAGAAGTGGAGAATATAAACAAAGAGGAAACCATGACTGATTAGGTCAGTCGCGGATGGAGCACGACCGCGCCACTTGGCCGACCGGTTTGCCGTAGCTCGCGCCTTCTATGGCCGACCGGCCTTGCTTCATGTTGGCATCCACACGCTCATCTTTCCTATCGGTCAATCACATTGCTTATATGCTACAAGCTCCGCTTTAAATTGTTAATGGATGTAGGTTGGTCAAAGTGTTTAATTTCTTAAGAAATAGATTTTGGCCGCCCAAGTCAGTCGCAAAATGATCACGACCACATGACTTGGCCGGCTCAATTAACTAACCTAAACTCTTGCATGCTTGGAAAATAGGGTGTTGTTGTGATGACCGACCACCCATCTATTGCCTCGACCAATCACATTGCTCCTAGCCTACCTGCTCCGTTCCAAATCGTTGGACAAAGTAGGCTAGTCGAGCTGCTTATTTATATAAAGAATTAAATCTAGGTCGTCCAAGTCGGTCGCCAAACGATCACGGCACACGACTTGGACGGTCGATTTAACAAGCTTGGCTCCTTCCTGGCATGATCAAGCAAGCTCTATGGTGATAACCTAGCACCCTCATACTATTTTATCCAATCAGAATGACCGCAGCCTACCTACTCGGCTCTAAATCACCAATCAAAGTAGGGTGGTCGGGCGGCTAGGAAGCGTCTCAATTAGGTCAACGACGACCCTTAAATGTCGCAGTTCAATCCAAGTAGTCCAACTTAGCCAGCCAATTTATCCGGCCTAGATTAAAATTTAGGCGACCAAGGAGGTGTCATTATTGCTACCAGTCATCCTTCTTCACAATAGACCAATCATGTAGCCTCTTGGCATACATACACAACCACCAATATCCGGCCGAAGATGGGCAGTCACGCCACCTTTAAATCTATGGAATTTGCTGCTAATTCGAGCAGGCTTTATACAACGATACTTTACACGCATCGAATATTTTTGAGTTGCTTGCTTGAAAATGATGCTTTACATGCATCGTTTACAAACGATATTTTTAGGGTATCAATTTCATCAATAATTTAATTATTTATTTAACTACAAGCACCATGTGCTATTTTTTGAGTACTACTCATGGCAAGTCTCATTCATACGGCTTGACTTGTCACTTATGACCACCTGCTACCTAGCTTGCGCGTGATTGGTCGAAATATTTCTTTACATGTAAGTTTTAAAAACAAGACCCGCGATATATGTTAGTTGCTGGAATAATCATGTATTCATTCTTCCACTCTTCATGACCACTTTTCGCATGGCATGGTGGTGGGTCCACTCAGCAACTACAATGCAGGACTTACTCCATTGTTCATTATTAGTCATGATACGACTTGATTCATATCATATGGACTTCACCATACATGTAAGTCTAGTTGCGCAAGTATTCTTTAGCCTTATAGGCACGCCTTAGTCATGTAAATCACGACTGAGAGCCACTCTCTACCGAAAATACTCGAGACATCGGTTTACAACATGCGGTGTGCAACACACCCATTTTGAGAATGTGACAAGAAGAGCGGGCAGTTAATGAGTAAAGGAGAACTGGGTACACAATCATCTAGTCTTACCTTCATAGTAGGGGCACAGTTTTACCACCTCCACACGATCTCCACTATTTCACTACTCCACAACTCCCACCTCCTATGAGATCAGGGTGTTCGACCATGACTTTATATAAATAGATTTGTAATCTATTCGACCAACAATCAACACAAGTATCCAGAGAACATAGAGAACTTACAGCTTACCATTTTACAAGAAAGTTGCATTTTCTGAGATAAGTCATACACAATCATACCTTCCGGAGCCTGTCTCTCTGATCTCAACACCTTCTCTGCTTCCCTCCCTAAGATCAACCCTTCTCCTTCATTTTGTGACCGAAGCAAGATTGGAACGACCATGTCTTGGTTTAGGCCAGAATTGTACAGATTGATCTCTTGAATCTAAAGTAATCATGTGCAATACATTTGTTTAGGGTCTAGACTCGTTTCTCATTAACCTACCCACTTTTAGTATTTTCTCCAGAATCAGTTTTTACCCTACTACAAATTGGCGACCACAGTGGGAAATCAATCTCTCGGTTGCAAAATCAATTCCCAAAAAACCTTTCAGTTTTCTCAATTGATTAAAAATGGTTGATCTTAGGAATGGTTCAGAAACCCTTAATCCAAATTTTTCTTCCTCTAATATCGACAGTACCTCTCACATTACTCCTGAACCCGTTCTTTCATTTCAAACCCTTGTCGAGGCTATGGATTCTCAATATTCAACAACTATTCACGATTTGATGAAAATCATGAATGATATTTTTAGGAATGAAGCTATTATTGTCAAAGTATAGGACGAAGTATTCACCCTTTTGAAAGTCCTCACAGATCATCTATCGAAGGAACCAACATGTTTTCATTCTAAGGGAAATGCTGCAAGCAATTCATTTCGGATCAATACTGATGGTGGTAGTCCTTCTTCCAAGATTTATATCCCTGACAAGGAAGATGAAGTTTATACTCACGCGGAATGGAAAGGGAATCACCAACCTAACTTGTATGCTCATGAAGATCAAGAGATGTTTCCTCAAACTCAGAAAGAATACTCGTGGGATTTATCACGTTCTCATAAGAATCCTTGCAATGAAAGGGTGATTCCATTATACGCATCCTTCTTGGAAAATATGTATTCCCATATTGCATCGGAAGCTGCTAAGAGATTCGATGCTGCTTTACTCAATCGATTTGAACCATCCCAGAATGAGGAAGCTCGTAAAGATGTTCAGAAAAGCAAGTGTCCTTCCAATAAAAGATCCAACCTTCAATCAACCACTATTGAGGGTGGAAAGAAAAGTCATCTGGGGAGCGATTGTCAACAATTTAAGCGTCCGACTCCCTTTTCACACAGGTCACATGAGACCCCGTCATTCCCGGATTTTCCATTTCCAATAGAAGAAATGATTGAAATCTTGGAGGTATGGATACAAGGTGGCGTCATCAAGCTACCTCCTATCATACGTCATCTAACCGACCAAGAAATGGAAGATCCCAAGTATTGTCGCCTCCATAGGTTCGTCAACCATCCTACAAGTGACTGCAACAGATTGAAGTGCATCTTCAAGGACAAGATCGACTCAGGGGAACTTCAACTAGGCACTAAAGGAGTACAAAGAAACCCTCTTTCTTTTAGAAGTTGCTGATGCTTTCTGGGGACTCCGTCTACAAAACTGTGCAGTCAACGATTAAGCATGTATGTGAAATTCTCTATTTCTCCAAGGCACAACATCAAGATATCTTTGCTGCTCTAAATTGTGTTGTATTGGGCAAGCGGCTACCTTTGATTAATGAAGCTTCTCCTAATCCTAATCCTCTTCTGGAAGACATGATTGGCATGTGTGACTGGGGACTCTTAACCACTGCTTACCTTGGAGATGTTAAGTTTCTAAAGGTATTAATTGATGCAGGCACTGATCTCAACATTGTCACTATCCAGATTATGAAGTCTGCAGGGATTCCAAAGAGAGAAGCCACTCACTATCCAAACATAGTCGGGGACTACGAAGGGAAGTCCAGATGTGCCTACGGATACATCATTCTTGAAATGAAGATAGGAGATATATAACAACAAGGCTAGACTAGGCGTGTCTCTTTTACCAATGTCTACATCTCATAGAATCTCCAACAAGCTGTCAGATCCTAAAGACTACATATTTTCAGAGTATCGTCAATTAGCAGTTGTAAAGCAGCTTCCTAGAGAAAATGCAAGATCGTACATCCAAAAGTTCCACACACATGTAAGTCTTATTGAACAACTTCTTTTAAAGCCGCCTATTCCTCATCTCATCAAGAACTGGGGACTTGATCTAATTATCAACCCAACTGCGACTAGGCGACGTGAAGGGGAAACTGGTCCCTTTCTGTTAGAGCATAGCTCGGTTGAACTCACCAAGCGTTGGTATGTCAAGTTTGGTTATCATATTTTAGTATCAAAACTCATTTAGAGTCGCTTGATTATATACTAGAGTCAACTTTGTTTAGGTTAGACTAGAAAGTCTAGGAATGTTGAGACATACAAGTATTACTCTGAAGGCCTGAAGAATGTGAAAAATAAACAAAGAGAAAACCATGACTGATTAGGTCAGTCACGGATGGAGCACGACTGCGCCACTTGGACGGCCGGTTTACCCTAGCTCGCGCCTTTTATGGCCGACCGGCCTTGCTCCATGTTGGCATCCACACGCTCCTCTTTCCTAGCTTGCCTAGTTAGGATTTCAGTTTATTAGCCAAGTGAAGCATCATTTAGTTTACAAAACAAAAATCTTTATTCTTTCAAAAGCAATCACCTACTTGTGCAAAACCAAATCAAACCATAAAAGATCTTCTCGTCTTCCAAAATACCTAAGAAAATAATTCTGAACAATGAACAAATGCATTCAAAGGAAATTAGCTAAGCGCATCTTTCACGGAAAACACATCCACCATCTCTTGTAGAGCACCTTCCTTCAACTTCAGTTCCTCTCAATCTTTGCTTCTCTTTACCTAATAAGATCACCAGAAGGAATCATACCTGCTCCAATATTCCATCCCCTGGCAGCGACAACTCCTCGGAACCAAGAGATACGGAATTCAAAGTTTTCACATATGTCAAGATGATACTTGATCGCTGTCGTAAGCGTCAAAAATAATTTCACTTTCTTACTCACTAAATATAAATGAAGTACAAGGTAAGGAAGAGTTCGTTTCCACAGAGAGGCAATTGTTGTTATGCGATTTTCAGTTTCTAAGGTAACCAAGGGGGGAATTTTTGTTGTTTTAACGAAATACTAAAGTAAAAATAAAATAAAGCAAAGCAAATAATTGGAATAATCAATAAGGAGAAGATATTGGTCACGGGATAGTATCATTCACAAACATGTATTTTCATCAACGATTAGAATTGGTATTTTAATCTCTCATTTACTAAAAGTCCTAGGATACCTTGATCGTAAGGATATCCCGCTAATTCCCTGATTTCATCACAACCACATTAAAAGATGCATATGTGAATTCTTCCTAGAAAGTAACCTAAAGTGTAAAAGCACAATTAGATTTAACTCCCTAAAAGCAATAAGTTCTATGGAATAAGACTAATCAATGCAAACGAATGTGTAAAAGCACTAATCCGTTTTAACAAAAGTTATGATTCACTTGTGACTAGTAGGATATATCACTACAAGCACTACCCACAATTATGCTACTTAGAATCAGGGATAAACAACTTTTTCGTATTGAAAACCCTAATATAGCTTTAGAGATGAAAGCAAATCGGATTGATTCCGGACTCAACCTAACAAGTATTCAAATCATATAACACTATTAATTGTGAATCACAAACAATAAATTACTGAGACAAAACTAATTCACTGAATCATATAACATATTGAGAAATCAACTTTATCCCATAACCAATAATATGTTTTTAGCTACTCATAGCTATGGAGTTCATCATAAAAATATTAATTAAAAAGAAGAAGATGAACAAAAGCAAACCCTAGAAGCGTAAACAAAACCGGCTCTCTCCAAGTTCCAAGAATAAAACGTGATCTTTGAAGTTGTAGAAGACTTTTCCTTTTTGTAGCTTTTCCTCTCTTCCAAAATTAGGTCAAGTCTCAAAGGTCCAATAGATGAAAGTTCACCAAGCCCATGTGTGAGGAATACCCATGTAAAAACTGTGCCCAAAAACTGTCGCCGGAAAGCTGGTATTATGGCCGGAAATTGGCCGGAATCCGGCACCGAAAAATAGCTCAGGTGACCGGCAAAGTCCCGCCCGGTCACCGGTCAACGAGTCAACTCGGGTCAGGTCAACTCAGTCAAGGTCTAGTCGGTCGAGTCAACTCAGAATCAGACCGAGTTATGTGAGTCAGGTTCTAACTAGCCTGACTGGGCTTGGCAAGAGCCATTGCAGGCCTAAGCTTCTGCTGCACTATCATTGTGCTTCACCATTTAAACTCCAGCCATGATGGCCCTGGGCTACCAATTGCATCCATTTGAGCTTCAACTGCATTCCGGCTACGCTACCAATTTCAGTTCATGCCTGCACTTGAGTTTATACCTACAGCTGCACTATTTCTCTTGCCTGCAAAGCTCCAAGTCCTCAGTTCTGCATTCATTCATCCTGTGCCATCTCTGCAGTTGCATTTCATCACCAGTTCCTGGCTCAAAACCCATCTCAGCAACTCCACCAGAACCACCAACTGAATTAGAGCTCCAAAAATCTGTCAATGACCTGCACCTGAAACTCGATAACATTCCCCCATCTGGTGAGAACTACACAACACCTACAGCCTGCAATGCCCTGCTACACAACTTCATCACTGCAGCACCAGCACCTGCTGCAATTCAAGTACAGCTTCCTCCACCACATTTCTCAGTTCATTATCAAAATCCCCACCTGAGCTACAACTACAACTCACTCTTGACTCAACCAGTGCCATCAATTCCAACACATCATTCTCCCTGCCGCTAATTCATCTGAGTCTCAACAACCCCCAACATCCATGGCAAACCAACCATCACCAATTCCATTTTCTCCTAAGCTAGCTTCTTCTCAAATCGACATCAACCCCTCTTCTCTGAAGCAAACCCATCCTCTTCCTTGCTCAGATCATCATAATCCCATGTACTCAGCTGCAATTACTCATTCACAGCTCCATAACCTCCACCTGCATCATTTAAGTTCAGTTCCTGCAGTATCTCAGCCTGCACCATCTTAGCATCACTGCCTCATACTCAGACCATGTCCATGTCCTGCGCCTACAACCTGAGCTACAACCTCAAGCCCTTCATCTCATTCTGCCGAAACCAAGCCATCAGCTGTAACTCCCTTGCCTGCACTTGCATTTTATCAACTACACCAGCTACCACCTGCAGTTTCAGCTCAACTACACAACAAGTCCCTCTCTGCATTTTATTGCAACTCAGACAAGCCATCTAGCAGCACAACCACCGGTTTCATCTCCAAATGCAACTGCCAAATGCCCCTCTTACCCCGCCATCGACCACGGCTAATAACTGCAAAAGACTTATGGAATTTGCATATACTGGTTGCGCAATCCCTGTTGCATCTTTAACAGCCCCTGTATCCGTCAGCCTAAGCTGATCGCTGCTGAACTTGGAGCTGCACAAATCAACTCCTTCCCTGTTACGCCGAGCTCAAACTCTGTCCAAAATAGTGTTGAACAGAAACCCATTCCATTACAGAGCTCAAAGAACGCCTGCAATTTCTCTCCCAATCAACACATTTGTTACTGGCAGCAACTTGGTTTGTTCTCGCTTCCCACTCCACCAAAAACTCTGATCAAAGCCACCACAGGTCAACAGATAACACACAACATATTCCATCTGACATCGAGCTCAAAACTACCATGAATTCAAACCCATTTCTGCCTCAAAACACCAGCAGACTCATCATTTAATAGCCAAAAATCTTCCGTGTAATTCACATCTTATTTTCCTCCTCTTGCTCACTGATTTGCCTAGCCAAAATTTTACCAAAACCCATTTAATTCATGCCTACAGATCCCCTTTATTTCTCATCTCTCATTCACAAATTTGACCCAAAATCCATCCAACCATTTCCATCTCTTCCCTTGTTGGCTTCAGAAGAACCCCTTAATCCCTAATTCGACCCTTATCTTCTCTGAATCGAACCAACTCTTCTCTTGTTCAACTGAAACTCAAACCCAAGTTAAACCCATATCAAATCACTTTAGATCTTTCTCTCCAGAAGCAACAACCAACTCCGCCTTCTTCAACTGAGTTCTCGAGTCAATCTTCTCCTCATTCTCAGATCCAATCTACTTACTCAAAACCTAATTGAAACAAACCCATTCATAATCGACCAGAAACATAAACCTGAACCCCTCCTTCATCTTCAACCACACTACCACTCGATAGCTTCACTGGATCTATTTCTCGAGTGTCTCAGAAAATAGCCGCCATGGATTCTCTGAAATTTAGAAGAAATGAAATGATCGAGAAATCATTTTCATCCAAGTCTTAAGGCTGGTGTAATAAAATTACTATAGGCACCCAGCAATAGGAAAAGGGCCTCCCAGTTCTTGCATGGCTTGTCGGTTTCGCGGAACCGACTGCCTATTCACTTCTTTGCTCAACCGTAGCTAGCTTCGCTCGCCTGTGAATTGGTCTTTTCGCTCTTTTTCGCTCCAAATGGGTGATTTCTTATCCTTTTGTTCTCGGTGACTCCATTGCACCTATAAAACTCAAAAGCAAACATAAGATACATAATTCACACGAAAAATAGCAAAGAAAGCATAAACTCTAGATAGTAAATACGGTGTATTCTACACCTATCAAATTCCCCCACACTTAGACTTTGCTAGTCCTCGAGCAAATCAAACAAAACAATTCAAAAGAAATACATACAACTCCGTGTCGTCGAGGCTACGGTCACTTTTAGCATAAATAACAAGCCTTTGAACCCCTAGGTGTCCCTAGTGGACGAGTTATAGTCTCGTGAGGGTTTACTAGAGATATACCCACAAAACCTATTTTTCCAACTTACTAGTTCTCCGTAATGATAGCATCCAACGCGCTAAGAAGACATAGAGATTCTGCACACTAGTCATAAGAAGTTAGACACATAAATGAACACAATCTCATCCTTAAAAGTTGAGAGAGAAATAACCATCCCTTTTCGAAAGAAATTCGGGTTCGGAGTGATCGAAAGTCTCGACTCTGCCTCACAAGAAAGGGTTTTATGATATTGCTCTCAATAATAAACAACTTTTTATGGGTCACACATGTGTCCATGTAGGAATGAAGAGAGAATCCTGCGACACGTTGAATGGTAGGAAGGTAAAAACCCTCCGAAATATTTTAAAAACCCACATCTTTTATAATTTTTGAAAACCATTTTTCTGACGATCTTTACGAAAGGAAATCAACCACTTAACGAAGGTGGGAATATGCTTACTTACCTCGTTATCCGTTCGACGTGCAGCTAGCACCACTCTCACAGCATCCATAGAAACGTCTTCGGTCTTCAATCGGTGTCTTCATCTTCGTCTTCGATCTTCAACTCTTGAAGATAAATCTTGAACTTCGTAGAATCTTGACAATGTAACTCTTTCCTCTAATTCCTTATTGCTTGAAACTTCTTTGTAGATATTCCTTATTCCATTGGCTTTATTGAAAGAATACAAAACTAAAAAAAACGAACTATACAAACCCAAAATATAATACAATGCATTTTTCTTGTCTTTTTTTTTTTTTTTTTCATTGAGACAAGAAAAATAAAATAAAAACGAAATAAAAAAATAAAACTAGTAATGAACCTAAAAAAAAATTTCTCTTGTGTTTTTTTTTTTTTTTTTCATTTTTTTTTTTACTTTTTTTTTTTTTGAGAAATGAGAAAGTAAAATACAAATAAAATAGAAATGTAAGTACAAAGGCCATGGTGTAAGTACTTTACCGCTTGATTCTTCACAACTTATATGTCTTGATATCATAAACTTCTCGAACTCTCATCCTTGATAATTTTCACTCTTGTACAATAGTCTTCAACTTGTAAAAATTCTGCTCCTCGTCTTGTTGCTATACTTGAATCTGAAATCTGCTCATTTATGTACCGTTGCTTGTAAACCTTGAACGTGTTCAACTTTCCTTCAAATTTGTGATGCTCCTCTTGTTGATGATGATGGTGTTTCTATGGACCTGTTGGTGTAGAGAGAGATAAGGTGGATGGTGCTAACTGCGAACAAGATTACAAGTGGTATGTAAGTTAGCAATTCGATGTCACCATCATGGTTGATAAAAATAGCACTCAAGAGATCAAAAATAGTGCTTCTATTGGTGGGAGGTTGAGCAGCTCACCATTCTGCCTGGAATTTACGTACGGTGACACACACTCTAAAAGCACATATTTAGACAGGTACAAAGAATTGAAGGTCGGTGCCTCACATTATGTAACATGGGTAGTCTCCACTATAGGGGATCACTACTCTAATACCGAATTCAGTCTGCACCTTATTTGCCACTGGCATGGATAAATCCAACTTTAACTCTCATACAATTAAGAAACCCGATCATGTTCTCTGTCATCTCTAAGTTCAGTCACTCTTATGAGAATCTCGATGTAATCTTAGCGACATGTATACTATGTGACTCTAAACTAACTACAAGTTGGAGTTTTCTTATTCACTAGTTTACACAAAAGTTGAAAATTTCAAAAATTTACAACGCAAATGCTTAACCACTCCCCCACACTTAAACTTTACATTGTCCTCAATGTAAATTGAATCGTCCAAAGTAAGTCAAGGTGGGAAATTCTAACAAGAAATCAGAAAAAATAAAAACAAGACAAGAAAAACTAAAAACAAGACAAGAAATAAATACAAGATAAGAAATACTCAGCCGATGGGTTGCCTCCCATTTAGCGCTTGGTTTAAAGTCGTCAGTCCGACTATCTCCTTGCTTTCTATGACTCCTTCAGAGGAAGTACATCCACAAAGTTAACTCCTTCTACCACTTCGGAAGTGAAATTCTCATAATATGGTTTCAACCGGTGCCCATTAACTTTAAGTTCTTTCCTTGTAGCTATGCTACGAATTTCCACTGCACCATGAGAAAACACGTTAGTAACAATAAAAGATCCGATCCATCGTGACCTTAATTTACCCGGAAATAAATGCAAGCGAGAATCAAACAAAAGCACTTTCTGCCCAATGCAAAATTGTTTTCTAGAAATCATGTTATCATGAAATGCCTTCGTCTTTTCCTTGTAAATGCGTGAGCTTTCAAATGCATCATTGCGAAGCTCCTCTAGCTCTTGGAGTTGTAACTTCCTTTGCTTTCCAGCCCCATCCATCTCCATGTTGCATTGTTTAATAGCCCAAAAATGCCTTATGCTCAATTTTAACGGGTAAATGACAAGATTTACCATACACAAGCCTAAAGGGAGACATCCCGATAGGTGTCTTGTATGCGGTTCTATACGCCCACAAAGCATCATAAAGTCGCATGCTCCAATCTTTCCTTGTTGGGTTCACCGTCTTTTCTAGAATGGATTTCACCTCCCGGTTAGAAACCTCGGCTTGTCCATTTGTTTGGGGATGATAAGGTGTTGCAATCTTGTGCGACACATTGTACCTCGTCAACAAGCTTTGTAAAATCCTGTTTTTGAAGTGAGAACCCCCATCGCTAATTATGGCTCTTGGAATTCCAAACCTTGCAAAAATATTAGCTTGCACAAAATCAAAACCACTTTAGAATCATTAGTTGGGGTAGCCTTAGCTTCCACCCATTTCGAGACATAATCAACCGCAAGTAAGATATAAAAATTCCCATGGGAGTTGACAAAAGGCCCCATAAAATCAATACCCCATACATCAAAAACTTCAATAAATTGAATAAAAGTTTGTGGCATTTGATTTCGAGCACCTAGATTGCCGGTTCTTTGGCACCTATCACAAGTTATACAAAATATATGTGCATCCTTAAACAAAGTTGGCCAATAAAAACCACTTTCAAGTACCTTGTGAGCGGTTCTCTTACTCCCAAAATGTCCTCCGCAAGCATAGGAGTGACAAAAAGACAAGATAGAATTAAATTCAGATTCGGGAACACACCTTCTTATTACTTGGTCACTACCATGTTTCCACAAGTATGGATCATCCCATATGTATTGGTTTCCCAACTTCTTAAGTTTGTCCCTCTCAGCACGAGACAAGTTCTTTGGGATTTGTTTAGAAACTAAGTAATTAACAATATCAGCGTACCATGGTTCTCCAAAGGTAATTGAGAATAGTTGCTCATCCGGGAAACTTTCACGCAATGGGATAATCTCCTTGTCCACAGCAAGACGGCTCAAGTGATCCGCAACGGTGTTCTCAATCCCTTTCTTGTCTTTGATTTCAATATCAAACTCTTGCAAGAGTAATATCCATCGTATGAGCCTCGGTTTCGCATCTTTCTTTGTAAGCAAGTACTTAAGCACTGCATGGTCAGAAAAGACAACAACTTTTGTACCAATTAGATAAGAACGAAACTTTTCTAAAGCAAAAACAATAGCTAATAACTCTTTTTCAGTGGTTGTGTAGTTTTGTTGGGCCTCATTTAACGTTCCAGAAGCATAATAAATAGCATGAGGAATCTTCCCCACACGTTGCCCAAGCACCGCACCAACCGCATAATCACTAGCATCACACATGAGCTCAAAAGGCTTACTCCAATCCGGTGGTTTAATGATAGGGGCTGAAATTAAAAGTTCTTTCAAACGATTGAATGCCACCATACACTTTTTATCAAAGTTAAAAACCACATCTTTTTGCAATAAGTTACAAAGTGGTGATGCTATCTTGGAAAAGTCCTTGATGAATCTACGATAAAAACCTGCATGACCAAGAAAAGAGCGTATCTCCCTCACCGTAGTGGGAGGGGTTAAAGCACGAATAAGGTCTATCTTAGATTTATCGACTTCCAAGCCTTTAGAAGATATTATATGGCCTAAAACTATGCCATGAGTTACCATGAAATGGCACTTCTCCCAATTCAGCACAAGGTTTGTTTCAACACATCGTTCAAGGATTAGAGATAAATTGTTCAAGCAAAGGTCAAATGAATCACCAAAGACACTAAAGTCGTCCATGAACACTTCGATTATGTTTTCAACATATTCCGAAAAGATACTTACCATACACCTTTGAAAAGTAGCTGGAGCATTGCATAAGCCAAAAGGAATCCTTCTATAAGCAAAACTACCGAAAAGACAAGTGAAAGTAGTTTTCTCTTGGTCCTCCGGCGCTATCACATTCTGATTATAACCTGCTTAGCCATCAAGGAAGCAATAGTAAGAGTGTCCAGCTAAACGTTCAAGCATTTGATCAATAAAAGGTAATGGAAAGTGATCTTTTATAGTAGTGGCATTCAATTTCCTGTAATCAATACAAACCCTCCAACCGGTTTGCACACGAGTTGACACAAGTTCTTTCTTATCATTCTCCACCACTGTCACACCTGATTTCTTTGGTACTACTTGTACCGGGCTTACCCACTTGCTATCGGATATGGGGTAGATAACACCCACTTCCAAAAGCTTTAGTATCTCCTTTTTCACAACTTCCATCATGGGAGGATTCAAACGACGTTGCGCTTCCCTTGTAGGCTTTGCATCGTCCTCCAAACGGATTTTGTGCATACAAACGGCAGGGCTTATACCCTTGATATCGGCGATTGTCCATCCTATGGCCGTCTTGTACTTCCTTAGCACCCTTAGAAGTTTTTGCTCCTGTAAATCACTAAGCTCATTAGAAACAATCACAGGTAACTCTTCATTATCACCCAAGTACAAGTACTTTAGGTGATCGGGAAGAGGTTTCAATTCTAAAATTGGAGATTTAACAATTGAAGGTACAAGCTTTTCATCACTGCATGGTAAAGAAATAAAAGAGATATTATGAGTTTCCGGGCATCCTTGTAGTGAATTAAGATCACCAAGGGCTTCCTTGACTTCATTACCACACTCTACACCATTATCCATGGATGTAGTTAACACGGTTTCCAAAGCGTCATGACCATTTAATTCAAACATTTGTTGTGCCAATGTATCCATAACATCAATGGAGAAACAAGAGTGGACATCACTAGGATATCTCATCGTCTCGAAAATGTTGAAACGTATTGTTTCTCCATCAAACTCCATGGTTAACGTTCCCTTGTCCACATCAATTATGGTTTTCGTCGTTTTCATGAAGGGACGCCCAAGTAGCAATGGAAGAGACGAGTCTGGTGAGCCTTCATTCATCTTTAACACACAAAAGTCAGCTGGAAATACAAGTTGATTAACCTGCACAAGAACATCCTCAACAATACCCATTGGGTAGACATTAGAGAGATCGGCTAATTGCAATATAATTTCAGCCTTTTTAAGAGGACCAAGATCAAGTGAATTATACATTGATGCCGGCATAACATTAACGGATGCACCTAAATCCAACATAGCTTTGTTAAATGTTGTGTTACCAATTGTGACGGGAATGTCAAAACTACCGGGATCCTTGCACTTAAGTGGGAGTTTGTGTTGTAAGATTGCCGAAGAATTCTCCCCCACACTAAGCACTTCATTACCTTTGAGCCTTTGCTTATTGGTACAGTCCTTCAACACCTTTGCATACTTTGGAACTTGCTTAATAGCATCAATGAGTGGTATGTTCACATGGATCTTCTTTAGAACGTCTAAAATCTCCTTTTCTAGTTCCGCCTTCTTAGAACTTGCAAATCTGCGAGGAAAAGGTAAAGGAGGAACATAAGTAGAAACCGGAGTTTTAGAGTTAGGAATAGATACCTCAGAAGTTAAGGGAGAATCCTCATTCTTCTCCTCCAAAACAGGTTCCTTTGGTGTTTCCACCTTGCCCGAATCAGTAACTTCGGGTTGCACAAGTTGTGTACCACTTCTCAACACAATAGCATTGACACCCTCTTTTGGGTTAATAGGTTGAGAAGGGAGTTTCCCACTATTTTGTGCCTTCAATTGGTTCAACTCAATAGCCATGGAGCCCATTTGTGTTTGCAACTCCTTGATAGCACTCTTAGTTTCCTGTTGACTTTCTTTAAACATGGTGGAAATGCCTTGCATCATTGTTTGAAGCTTTGAATCAATATCGGAACCTTGATTTTGCATTGATTGTTGTGCTTGTGGTTGCTGAAATTGTTGTCTCGGCTGGAATTGTTGTTGTTGAGGTTGAAATCCACTCGAAAAGTTGAAGGTAGGTTGTTGAACCGCTCCTTGCTTGTTGGCATAGCTAAAATTGGGGTAATCTCTCCATCCCGGATTGTAAGTGTTAGAGTAGGGATCATACCGTCTTTGTTGATTTGGAAAGACCGCATTAGCTTGCTCGTCCTCATAAGTTTGAGTAGAACTTGGTATAACCGCGGCTGCAACTTGTTGCATCATTGCTGACATGTTACCCATTTGTTGACGAAGTTCCTCAACCTCGCTCACTTCATTCACTCTTCTTAGAAGCACATCCGAACCACGGCTCAAAAACTGTTGGGAGTTTGCTGCCATGTTTTCAATCAACTCTCTAGCTTGTGCCACCGTCTTGCTAACTAGTTCACCACCACCCGCAGCGTCAATAAGATTCCTATCACTTGATTGGAGTCCTTCATAGAAGTATTGGATGATCATAGCGTCACTAAATTGGTGGTGAGGGCAGCTTGCCACCAATCTCTTGTATCGTTCCCAACATTCATATAAGGATTCTCCCACGTTTTGCTTCATCCCACAAATCTCCTTTCGAATTTGAGTAGCCTTTGATGCAGGGAAATATCTCTCTAAAAAGAGTTTCTTCAGCCCATTCCATGTTGTGACACTTCCGGGAGGTAAATAGTACAACCAATCCTTAGCACTATCCATCAAAGAGAAACGGAAAACTTTTAACATTGCACCATCCGCCTCAACATCCGCTGGAAGCATGGCCGTGACAATGGTGTGGAAGTCCATAAGATGCTTGTTTGGGTCTTCATTCACCATGCCATGGAACTTTGGTAATTCTCTAAGCAACCCTGGCTTGATCTCAAAAGTAGAGTTTGTTTGAATACACCCCTGTTGTGTATCAAGCCTATGAGAAGCCAAGTCCTTGAGTGAACGATTTGCATCACCCATTGTTTCTTCTTCTTCAACTTGTGGTTCTTCTACGAATGGAACCTCTTGTTCTCCTTCTATTTGTAACTCTTTTTCCACTTCTAACTCGTGATTTTCTGTTGTGTCTTGACTTTATTGGAGTATTGTGCCTCTTCGAGTAGCTATCCTGCACCTTGGGTAGTTCCAATCTTTAGAAGCCAGGGATTAGGCACCTGAAAACAATTCTCCCAAACAAGTGAGAAACAAGACAAGAACCGAAAAGCAAAGATAAAAGCAGAAATTATAAAAAGAAACTAAAAACTTAATAACAAGCCGTATGCCTCCCGAATGGCGCCAAAATTTGATCGCTGTCGTAAGCGTCAAAAATAATTTCACTTTCTTACTCACTAAATATAAATGAAGTACAAGGTAAGGAAGAGTTCGTTTCCACAGAGAGGCAATTGTTGTTATGCGATTTTCAGTTTCTAAGGTAACCAAGGGGGGAATTTTTGTTGTTTTAACGAAATACTAAAGTAAAAATAAAATAAAGCAAAGCAAATAATTGGAATAATCAATAAGGAGAAGATATTGGTCACGGGATAGTATCATTCACAAACATGTATTTTCATCAACGATTAGAATTGGTATTTTAATCTCTCATTTACTAAAAGTCCTAGGATACCTTGATCGCAAGGATATCCCGCTAATTCCCTGATTTCATCACAACCACATTAAAAGATGCAGATGTGAATTCTTCCTAGAAAGTAACCTAAAGTGTAAAAGCACAATTAGATTTAACTCCCTGAAAGCAATAAGTTCTATGGAATAAGACTAATCAATGCAAACGAATGTGTAAAAGCACTAATTCGTTTTAACAAAAGTTATGATTCACTTGTGACTAGTAGGATATATCACTACAAGCACTACCCACAATTATGCTACTTAGAATCAGGGATAAACAACTTTTTCGTATTGAAAACCCTAATATAGCTTTAGAGATGAAAGCAAATCGGATTGATTCCGGACTCAACCTAACAAGTATTCAAATCATATAACACTATTAATTGTGAATCACAAACAATAAATTACTGAGACAAAACTAATTCATTGAATCATATAACATATTGAGAAATCAACTTTATCCCATAACCAATAATATATTTTTAGCTACTCATAGCTATGGAGTTCATCATAAAAATATTAATTGAAAAGAAAAAGATGAACAAAAGCAAACCCTAGAAGCGTAAACAAAACCGGCTCTCTCCAAGTTCCAAGAATAAAACGTGATCTTTAAAGTTGTAGAAGACTTTTTCTTTTTGTAGCTTTTCCTCTCTTCCCAAATTAGGTCAAGTCTCAAAGGTCCAATTGATGAAAGTCCACCAAGCCCATGTGTGAGGAATACCCATGTAAAAACTCTGCCCAAAAACTGTCGCCGGAAAGCTGGTATTATGGCCGGAATCCGGCACCGGAAAATAGCTCAGGTGACCGGCAAAGTCCCGCCCGGTCAACGAGTCAACTCAGGTCAGGTCTAGTCGGTCGAGTCAATTCAGAATCAGACCGAGACATGTGAGTCAGGTTTTAACTAGCCTGACTGGGCTTGGCAAGAGCCATTGCAGGCCTAAGCTTCTGCTGCACTATCATTGTGCTTCACCAATTAAACTCCAGCCATGATGGCCCTGGGCTACCAATTGCATCCATTTGAGCTTCAACTGCATTCCGGCTACGCTACCAATTTCAGTTCATGCCTGCACTTGAGTTTATACCTACAGCTGCACTATTTCTCTTGCCTGCAAAGCTCCAAGTCCTCAGTTCTGCATTCATTCATCCTGTGCCATCTCTGCAGTTGCATTTCATCACCAGTTCCTGGCTCAAAACCCATCTCAGCAACTCCACCAGAACCACCAACTGAATTACAGCTCCAAAAATCTGTCAATGACCTGCACCTGAAACTCGACAACATTCCCCCATCTGGTGAGAACTACACAACACCTACAACCTGCAATGCCCTGCTACACAACTTCATCACTGCAGCACCAGCACCTGCTGCAATTCAAGTACAGCTTCCTCCACCACATTTCTCAGTTCATTATCAAAATCCCCACCTGAGCTGCAACTACAACTCACTCTTAACTCAACCAGTGCCATCAATTCCAACACATCATTCTCCCTGACGCTAATTCATCTGAGTCTCAACAACCCCCAACATCCATGGAAAACCAACCATCACCAATTCCATTTTCTCCTAAGCTAGCTTCTTCTCAAATCGACATCAACCCCTCTTCTCATAAGCAAACCCATCCTCTTCCTTGCTCAGATCATCATAACCCCATGAATTCCTTGTACTCAGCTGCAATTACTCATTCACAGCTCCATAACCTCCACCTGCATCATTTAAGTTCAGTTCCTGCATTATCTCAGCCTGCACCATCTAAGCATCACTGCCTCATACTCAGACCATGTCCATGTCCTGCGCCTGCAACCTGAGCTACAACCTCAAGCCCTTCATCTCATTCTGCCGAAACCAAGCAATCAGTTGTAACTCCCTTGCCTACACTTGAATTGTATCAACTACACCAGCTACCACCTGCAGTTTCAGCTCAACTACACAACAAGTCCCTCTCTGCATTTTATTGCAACTCAGACAAGCCATCTAGCAGCACAACCACCGGTTTCATCTCCAAATGCAACTGCCAAATGCCCCTCTTACGCCGCCATCGACCACGGCTAATAACTGCAAAAGACTTATGGAATTTGCATATACTGGTTGCGCAATCCCTGTTGCATCTTTAACAGCCCCTGTATCCGTCAGCCTAAGCTGGTCGCTGCTGAACTTGGAGCTGCACAAATCAACTCCTTCCCTGTTACGCCGAGCTCAAACTCTGTCCAAAATAGTGTTGAACAGAAACCCATTCCATTACAGAGCTCAAAGAACGCCTGCAATTTCTCTCCCAATCAACACATTTGTTACTGGCAGCAACTTGGTTTGTTCTCGCTTCCCACTCCACCAAAAACTCTGATCAAAGCCACCACAGTTCAACAGATAACACACAACATATTCCATCTGACATCGAGCTCAAAACTACCATGAATTCAAACCCATTTCTGCCTCAAAACACCAGCAGACTCATCATTTAATAGCCAGAAATATTCCGTGTAATTCACATCTTATTTTCCTCCTCTTGCTCACTGATTTGCCTAGCCAAAATTTTACCAAAACCCATTTAATTCATGCCTACAGATCCCCTTTATTTCTCATCTCTCATTCACAAATTTGACCCAAAATCCATCCAACCATTTCCATCTCTTCCCTTGTTGGCTTCAGAAGAACCCCTTAATCCCTAATTCGACCCCTATCTTCTCTGAATCGAACCAACTCTTCTCTTGTTCAACTGAAACTCAAACCCAAGTTAAACCCATATCAAATCACTTTAGATCTTTCTCTCCAGAAGCAACAACCAACTATGCCTTCTTCAACTGAGTTCTCGAGTCAATATTCTCCTCATTCTCAGATCCAATCTACTTACTCAAAACCTAATTGAAACAAACCCATTCATAATCAACCAGAAACATAAACCTGAACCCCTCCTTCATCTTCAACCACACTACCACTCGATAGCTTCACTGGATCTATTTCTCGAGTGTCTCAGCAAATAGCCGCCATGGCTTCTCTGAATTTTAGAAGAAATGAAATGATCGAGAAATCATTTTCATCCAAGTCTTAAGGCTGGTGTAATGAAATTACTATAGGCACCCAGCAATAGGAAAAGGGCCTCCCAGTTCTTGCATGGCTTGTCGGTTTCGCGGAACCGACTGCCTATTCACTTCTTTGCTCAACCGTAGCTAGCTTCGCTCGCCTGTGAATTGGTCTTTTCGCTCTTTTTCGCTCCAAATGGGTGATTTCTTCTCCTTTTGTTCTCGGTGACTCCATTGCACCTATAAAACTCAAAAGCAAACATAAGATACATAATTCACACGAAAAATAGCAAAGAAAGCATAAACTCTAGATAGTAAATACGGTGTATTCTACACCTATCAATACTCCTAGCTCGTGATCACTATTTCAGAAGCAGTAATTCTGATCATCGTCACCCATCTCATCTCGACTACTCAACATAATGAGGTAACATGTCATGTGTTCGTTATCCATATGCTATAGTGATTCCATTCCTATATTATCCCAGGTTATCTCCATTGCATGGTTTCGGCAAAGTCTCCAATCCATTCTATCATTCTCTTCACGAATCATCAATAGTTTTGCGTACATGTGATGCATGAAGTTGGTTTTTCCTTCATTTTCCTCCTCAAAGAAATATGGATATTCTCTCATCGAGGATCAAGAAAATAAAATAATATATTAAGTAGATTTAGTGGAAAAAGAAACCATCCAAAAAGTCAGGGAGGTTTATGAAAAGATTGAGGTTTCAATGTCAGTGTAGCTTTGAAAAGGAAAGCGATTCCAAGATAGATTGTTGTCCCATTTGCAAGGTTGCATAGATTGCAAGCTTGCGAGTCTTCATGTCCTAGCTATGTCAATTATAAGCTTTAAATAGCATATTGTTTTTCACTAAAATTAAAATTAGGCTTATGATTGAAGTGAAATTTTTTGGTGATTCATTATGTGGATAGATCTCAATTGTATGTATTTATTTTTATTTTTCTATTTGTTCCAACAAAAAAAAATCAAATGAAAATGAATTTTTGGTATTTTTAACATAATGTTCTTTGTTTTGCAGGTTGATGAAGGGTAATAATTTATTTCAGGGCAGGAATAAGGGTTTTACATGTTGTAATTGCAAATGTTCTAATGTTATCTTTGTAGGTTGATGAAGGTAGGCTATTTCGATTTAAAAACAATGTGAGTCAATTTTTTTAATATTATTTTTTTGAATAAAAAATATGATTGTGATAATATGAGTTTTACATAGTTGTAGCATTTAATTGGTACGGATTTTTTTTTGTTGCCATATTAATTTTTTAATTGGTGAGAAAATAACTATGAGGGTTATCAACGCCGATATCCATAATTGGAGGAAGTTATAAATCTTACATCCGTCGGATACTAGAAATAACCCGTGTCGTAACGGCACTGATTTAGTCTAATTGATGACTGGTATAATTTTTTTCCGATTTTCAATTGTGCTCAACGCGAGATAGTTTTTTATTTTGCTTAAATAATGTCCTTACATACTTTGTAAAATTAGTCACCAGCATCATCCAAAAACCAACCCCCAATCATTTAAGTAATTTTTTGTGAAGCTTAATCATTTAAATAATCCAATTAATGCATATATGATATTATGATTTCATTTAATGTTTCTTTGAATATCTTGAGTTATGAGGTGATCCACTAATTAAAAGTTAATAAATTTGATAATGAAAGAGGTTATAAAAATGATAACCGTTTGATGTCTTTGTCTGGGATGAGACTGAAATGGTCAGATGCAACGTTTGTCTCTCACAATGTTATTAGACCGTCCAACACTTAAAATTCCTTTCTATTTTGTATCATAGATAACTCTACTATTTCTATTATGAACCCCACTAGTGATACTTTCAAGTTTTTTAATGAATTACCCAACTTACGAAAGAAAAAAAATAAAAGTCTTTCTTTTTCAAGCAGAACAATAGCGTTTTTGGAATCCAAACACCCTCGTCCCCTGGTAGACAGGTCAACCGTGCATGAAGTTCTCATATGACATAGGTGCTTGTCAGTAGGGTTCGTAACCGTACATTTCATATACTACATTTGTTCTTAATTAGATGACCTATTAATTTTAAAGTTTTGTCCCACTAATAATTGACATATATCACTAATAAGGAGATATTTCTAAAATTACCCTTTTAATTGATTATTATTATAAAAAATATATATAATTTGATAATAATGTTTATATTCGTTACGTAGGCGTTTTCAAATGTTTTTAATAGTATAAAGTTTAGAGATATCCGGCAGGGTATAATTTAAAAGATAGATCGTTTCTAAACTTTACTACTCCCTCCGTCCAACTTATATAAGTGGAGAACTAGATTTTACTTGTCCGTCTATATAGGTATAGTTCTATTTCCTATATGAGTCTTTCCAAATATGCCCATATTTATGATAGTATATTATACTTAATTTAATTTAATATTTCTAAGTTTTCATCAAAAGCTATCGGGTAAAACAAAAAACAAGAGGGATATTTATAAAACCCATACAATTTTTTTAATTTAAGAGATTTAGTTTTTACGCTTATACAATTTGAACGGAGGAAGAAGTTATTATTTAGTAGGGTATAATCGTAAAAAAATGATTAAAAATAGTTTTTTTTTTAACTAAATTTTCCTTGTACGCAAAAATAACTTATTTAAATACCTCACAAGGTCCAAACTTGAACTAAGTCATCAATTTAGGGACGAAGGAAGTATATCTTAATGCTAATGGACACTGTTTACACGTTGATTTAACGAGACCAGGAAGCTCCAAGAAGACACTCCTAAAAGAAGAAAGCTATTATTGGGGCGTCACATTCCAATAGAGGGGCTTCACTTAATATGACAAAAACGGATCATCCATAAGTAATTTCAAAAACCCCTTATCTAAAATAATTTTATAATGACTAAACAACCCTTATATGGTTAGTGCTAATAATCTAATTAACTACTAATAAGGTTGATAAGATTTTTTATATAATTAGTAAAAAATCATATTAAGTGATTTTGGTGGGAAGAAAAAGTTGAAAAAAATGAGAAACTTTAGAGATTTTTTCTAACTAAAACCCTAGATTTTAAATCACCCAACCAATGTTCTTTTTATTTCTCAAAATTGATGAAAGTAAGTAAAAACATGCCTGGGATTTTCTGATGGCGATTCCAATTGATGGGCACATATTGGAGCTAGGCAGTTCAGTGCAATTCTCCGATACAGGTTAGGGATCCCTCTCTTCGAGGTAGATGGCACTTGTCCCTTTTGCAAAAGAGATATGGATGTTTTTGGTGATCATGCCCTGCATTGTGCGAATGAAGTTGGGCTTAAATTCAGGCATGATTTGGTGAGAGATACTATTGCTGACATGTGTTACCGTGCGGGTGTGCCAGCTAGAAAGGAAGTTGACTTGGGATTACTTGCGAATAATGGCACTTTGCTTTGAGACCTAGGTGACATACTTGTGCATAAGCGGGAGAATGGACGTGATGTGTGCTTGGACGTGGTTGGTGTTTCGCCTTTTCTTTTGGTGGTGGAGTTCGTAATTTTTCCTCAGGCATTGCCATTAAGAATGCTGTTACTCGCAAGAATGCTAAATATTTAGAAAAGTGCACGTCTCATGGTTATGGTTTTGGGACACTTGCTTTTACCACCTTAGGTGAGTTGGGTGATGGTACTATAGACTTTCTGAAACGCTTGCGCAACTATATTGCTAGCCACGATGCCAATGTTCGAGTCGGAGAATTTCTTTTTCATAGGTTAAGTGTAGTTATTCAAAAAGGTGTAGGAGCTTAGCTTGTTGCTAGGCTTCCGACCAATTTCTTACCAGAAGATAGTCTTTCTGATATGTAAAAATAATTAAAGAGTTTCTTTTTTGGAACAAAAAAAAAAAAAAAAAAAAATTAGCTTTTCAGAACGGTTTACGGTTGGGTTTTTCCTTCGTAGCCAACCGTAAGACAAATTTACGGTTAGGTGATGATGAACTCCTAACCGTAACTAGGTAAAATTAGGAAAAATCCAATTTTAAACCGATTCTGGTGGGTTTTTTGGTGAAAACCCAATAAAATCGATTATGGTTTGGTTTTTGGGTGAAACCCAATCAGAATCGATTCTGTTGGGTTTTTTTATCGAACCCAACTGTAAAACAATAACGGTTGGTTTTTTTTGAGGAAAACCCAACCGTAACTGGTTCTGAAACCTAATTTTTCTACTGTTTCAATCAATCTAACCATTTCAGATGCAATTGGTTTGTTGATTACCATCAGTTCTATCAATATGCTTCTTCCGCACCTTTAATAGAGAATTCAATCGACGATTATAAATTTTTCGAACCGTCGATTCATTGAAGATGGTGAAATGATTTTGATTGGAAAAAAAAGGAGGGAATGATTTATGGTCGAGGAAGGAGATGAAGTTAAGAAGAAGAAGAGGAGGAGGAGCAGCAGATCTTTGAATGAGAACTAGGTTTTGATTTTAGTTTTAGTTTTAGTTTTAGTTGAAGGTTATTTTAAGCATTTGGTATTGAATCAAGAATACCTCGTTACCAATTTTTTTGTCACTAGAAATCCAAGTGAAGCCCCTCTATTGGAACGTGTCACCCCAATAATAGCTTTCTAAAAGAAGGCAACGTGTTCAAAGGATTACTTTTGATATATATGAGCCACGTAGAGATAAATGGGCGCTGGTGTGGTATGGGAAATAGGTACACACGTGTATAAACTGAAGGTGTATAAGTCGAGCTGCCCGATTTTTAAGGGTAAAGGTCTGTGCGCGAGGGAACAGAGACCTAGGAACTTGAACAAAATCATTTAGAAAAAAAAATAAAGTGAAAAAGAAAACTAATTAAAAGTGAACGGCGTGAATCGTGGGGCCCATCTTTTTAGAGTGTATGACCCACTTTCTTTGTCCACTGATGGAAGTAAGAAACCAACAAAGGAAGATGCAGTTACAATTTACGGAAAACGACAAAAAAGACCCGGTGTCCTTGAGGACCTGATGACGCCATTTTACTTGTCGTTTCCCTATAGTAGACGTTTCGAGAATTTCTCGATTACTATGGACTTGCAGTTCCAGCTGGAGATTCGTAATTGGTTCTGTTGGAGTACAGAGGATCCACATGGGGTCAAGCAGTCACAGTGTGTGTGATACTACGCGAAAGTGCTACACTTCCCCACTCCCTTCCCCCATTACATGTCATCGTTCTTAGCCCTTGATCCCTGGATTGAGATTAGCAAGGGGTCCCATTATTATTAGGTTTAACCAACAGATATTTGTCACATAGGCGGGGAAAAGCCGCAGGGGAAGGGAGCGGGGTCGTTTAGCATTTTCGGATACTACGATAGAAAATGAATCGATGTGGAGAAGCCGACCTATACACATAGAGAGTCTGTAAGATTCAAATATCGCACAACATATTTTCTTAGCGTGCGAGATTCAATTATTTCATTAACTCGCGAGAAGAGCTTGCGAGATTCATTATTTTCCATAACTCGCGAGAATGTAGCAAGACTCGCGAGAATGTCTCGCGAGAAGGTAGCAAAAGCCTGCGAAATTATTAAAGGGGTCGCGAGAATGTCTCGCGAGAAGGTAGCAAGAGCCTGCGAAATTATCAAAGAGCTCGGGAGAATATGAGTTTATGTATGTGGTTGTCATCCACTATGTAAACACCTATATAAAAGGAGAGCGGGAGAGAGAAGGGGAGGACATTTTTAGAGAGAAAATATTTTGGAGAGAGATATTTTTTGAGAGATTTATTTTCTTTATCATCTTCTTCCCCAAATAATTAGATCTAGAGCTCTACAAAATATCCATTAATGGAAATTGTAAATGTAATTCTTATGTAACCTCAACAATCATAGTGAAGAATCGTGGATGTAGATCACATTGATCGAACCACGTAAAAAATCCTTGTGTCAATTTATATTTTTAGCACTTATATTTGAAATTTAGATGATTAATAAGATTTAGATCTACAAAATATAGTAAGGGGTGTAGTGTAGGATTTCCTGCAACTACAGAGTCTGCTGGATACCACATTGGTCGACCTAAACAACAAAACCTCCGTAGCAGTACAGTTCAAACCATAGTACAACAAAGGGAAACTATGGGTCGTAAAGTGGTGAACATAAGCTTAGGTAACCGAGACCGCTTGTATTATGTGACGCTGGTGGGTCACAAGTGGTGGGTGTAGCTTGGGGTTGGGTCCAGCGAATTGAAGAAGGGCCACTTGGCCACTTCTTTCCCTTGAATGACTTGCTTTTCATATTTGTTTATTAGGAAGAATATGTTTGGTTTTCTCAATTATTATTGCAAAGGTACCTTTAATTATTTTATTTTTTGAAATGACTAACTGAAAGTAAAACACATTTATTGGTGAAATATTGGTATCCTACCAAGGGTAAAATGTAAACATAAAAATTGAGTTGTGCTATTCGATTCGAACTCGCAATCATCATTTGTGATGATAGCGGATTCAGTACTGCGGTCTATCCCGGTTAAGAGAGAGAATTGTCCCTTGGGGTGCTTCATTGTATGGGTTTCACTCCCCCTCTTAGTCGTGACACACCGGGAGATCAATTTCCGATTTATAAATTGATTAATTTAAAGAGTTAAGCAACATCCATTATTTTTTTTATTTTATTTTTTTTAGTAAAGAGGGAAATTATATATAATAAGAATCAGAATCTGACAAATCAGTTACATGCCCAAACTGGCTATAATCTTGAGGTTCATACCTAATGTTATCAATGTTGGTATTCATGTCATTCAAATCACCCGGAACTAGGCTCGTGCTTCCCTCTTCATAAATTGAATTTCTGAAGAAAAAAAACTCTTCGCGCCATCCTTTGCGACATTTCTGGCCATACTTTCATTCCTTCTCCACACTGCCTGATCATAAAGACATCTTCTGTTTTCACTGTAAATGTTAACATTATCGACGTTCTTCGTATCTGGCACATCCAGTCTACCACCATCCTTGCCATTATCCTTGATTGTCTCAACTGATGTATGATATCAACTGTGTCTTCCCCATCTTGTAAGAAACTAATGGTAGAACTAGTTTCTTTCTTCTTGTTCTGAGCTTCCTTGTCTAAAACTGCAAAAAAGTTCCTCATATTTCTCACATCTAGATCAGACCAAGACTAGTCTCTTCCAAAAAAAGTCTCTTCCAAAAAGTAACCTAATCTTAAACATGTTTTTAAGAGGAGAGATAACTTCTCCATTATTACATAGCTGGATTTTAAAAGCATTAAAATAATTAAAAAGTTTACTGAAAACTGAATCCTTTTTGTAGCTTTCTAGATTCACATTTCCTTCCAGAAAATTGAAGTCTCCAGAGGACTTCCATTGCTGCCATATAACTGTAACATTTCTCTTATTTATACTTTTCAGCCAGTGCATCACAGTTATAATGGTCTTCATTTCATCACCGTTGTTTACTCCTTGAGGTGCACAGATGCACCTAGCTCCTCTGAAGTTCCCTGTAATATCAATCACAAATACGAGAATGTAAGTAACTGAAGTATTCTTGCCATTAGCCATTGTAACATAAGCCTTGCTGAGTTTTTCTTCTTCGATCCTTTCTTTTCCAAACCTTCTTCTTTTGACCTTTCTGTCTTTTCTCCATATCAATGTGATTCAATATTTGACTGACTGTGAATTTAGCACAAGGTTTAACCTTGATGAAAACCTTTTGACACCTGGCTTTCCAAACACACCGTATAGTAATAACACAAACAATTTCCCAATTAACATAATCATGTATAAAGTTATTATTGTTTCTGGACCAGTTTTTAATCCATTTGATTAAAGTTGCATCTCTAGTTTTGACTCTATTGGTGTTAAAAGGGAGGTGATTATAGACATTTTTAATGAAAACACAGTTCATAAAAATGTGATCAGCAGTTTCAATAATATTAGAATCACACAGGTGACAGCAGTTATCTATATTTGGCATGAATTTACACACATTATCTTCCACTGGGAGAATGTCATGAATGCATTTCCATAAAAAAGTTTTGATTCTCGGCCTGAGGTTTATCTTCCAAAGTTTAGACCAAGGGAAAATCTTAGTTAACGGAGGAGAATTAACACCTCTATTATCCGACAAATTATTATACATAGAGCTGACACTAAACTTAGAATTCAAAGTATTAGTCCAAACCAACTTATCCTGAGTATCAAGATTCATCCTAATTTGAACAATTTCTTGGATAAGGTCATTACTAAAACAAATTTTCAGTTTATCAAGGTCCCAGTCAGTTTTGTTTGAGTTAAACAAATCTTTGACTTTCCTAAACCTACAAGTAACATCATTATCTTGGTGTTCACCCAAGGCATCCCTACCAGGGATCCATTTATGTTTCCATATGTTTATATTCTCCCCATTGTTCAGTTTCCATATGCTACCTTTTCTGAGATGCTTGAAACTTTTGGAAATTCCTTTCCAAAGGCAAGAGTCGGTGACTTTTGTTTTAAAGTTTTCATCTAGAATGTCACTATTAGAGAAGTATTTGAGTTTAAAAATCTTGCCCCACAGAGTATTAGGGTATGATATTAATCTCCATCCCATCTTTGTTATCATAGATTCATTCATGATTTTAATGTTTCGGAAACCCAAACCTCCCTTACTTTTTGTTTTACACACAGCTGGCCACACTAAAGGGTAAAACCCTTTGGATTTATGTTCACGCTTCCCCCAAAAGAAATCTCTTTGGAGGCTAGTAATCTTGTTAAGAGTATGTTGAGGTAAACGAAAACAATTTATTTGGTAAATAGGAATGGTTTCAGTAACATTTGTAACAAGGACCCCTCTACCAGCTGGGGAAAGGTCCTCAATTTTCCAACCTTTGAGTCTGTTGGCTATTTTAATAACAATTGGTTCAAAACAAGCTATTTTGGAGGTGTTAGTAAAAAAGGGAGCTCCAAGATACTTATCGTCCATTTTGATTTTTTAACTTTATGAATTCTGATTATGAGTTTTTGGAATTTATTGGGAACTTTCGAAGTAAAGAAAATTCCAGCTTTTTGGAAGTTTATGAGTTGCCCTGAACCATTACTAAATTCAGTAAAAACTTTGAGGATATTTTTACTTTCTGCCAGATTGGAATTAGCAAACACCAAACAATCATCTGCAAAGAGCAAATGATTGATTGCGAACAATCTTTCGTTATTTTAATACCATGAATCAGCCCTTTATTTTGAGCTAACATGAGGTAGGGCTTCCATACAGAGGATGAATAGGTAGGGAGATAACGGATCTCCTTGCCTAATTCCCCTCGTATGAGAGAAGTGTAAACCTGGTGAACCATTAAGCATAACAGTAGTACTAGTTGTGCTAATACAATGATATATAAGGTTACACCAGTCCTTCCCAAACCCCATTTTGCTAAGAACAGCAAGCAGAAAGGGCCATTCGACTCTATCGAATGCCTTAGTGTTGATGGTGGACTATCATTTAAGGTTAAAATTGTAAAAGCCAGAAAATTATGCGCTAACATCTTGTAAAAGATAAAGCCATTAATAAGTGTTGAATACTTCTTCACTTTACTAATTCACCTAGAATGGATCATGTGACAACAATCCCATTATGTGAATTAAATACACGAAATTCATCCAGGTTGGAGCATGTAGCAACAATCCCATATACCCTGTGAATTTACAGCATTATTAATTAATTAATGTGTAACCAGCCTTGTATTTCCTGTACTCATTATCAGTGCGGCATGACGACTAAGTGTTGCTCTCGGCAGAGCAACACGAATCTCCAAGCATTATAATGAAAGCATGTACGAAATACGTACGTAGCAACTCTCGGTGTGTTATAACTCTCTCGGTGTGTTATACTAGCCCGATTGAGCATCCGGACTGTCCGTATCGATCTGAAATGATCTCGATCATCCAACTTCACCAGCATGATTGGATGGCCCAAATCAATTCCATAACCCCGAAGCGGTATGGAATATTAGGCTGCCGAACCAACGCGGACCCCGCATGGTCGGCCTCCCCAAAAGATTGGCATAGCTTGCCAAAACGTCCAAAACAGAGCGGTATGGGCGGAAAACCCTAAATTAGGGTTTGTGGCACATTACATGTGTCACAAAACAGTCTCAACCATCCATCTTCGCGGTATAAATGGAGGGTGTAGATGTAGATTCAAAAGGCCCAGAGCATGTCAACACAATCACCGTGGGCCCGCCTACATACGACCAATCGGTCGGGACCAACCATGGTTGGTCATCCCAATTAAATGCGCCCTAATGGAGCATGACGCACGGCCGTGAAACCCAAAATTATGGTTTTATGAGCATCACGAGCGTCCATCTTCTCCGGCACGAATGGAGGGTCCAAGATTAGATTAAGCGGTCCGGTCATACCAACATGACCACCGTGGACCCATTTATCCCCTCACAGTCGGCCAAGGCATACCATGCCTGGTTATCCCAAATCGTCCGCCCAAACTAGCGTGGTTACACTTCCCAATTGCAAACTAATCTCGACCGCTCAACTTCGCCGGACGATTTGAGTGGCTTAGATCACGTTTTCATGGGACGATCGGTATAGGCGTGAAAACCAGCCTATCACCTACACGCCCAGGCCGATCGTCCAAGACCGACCAAGATTGGTCGTCTTGGAACGCGCGCCGAAGTTGGCACGATGCGCGGCTATTGTTTGCACCGTTTTACGCCATGGCCGATCTCGACCACTCGACTTTGCTTGGACGAATTGAGTGTTCCAGATCACACTTTCGTGAGATAATGGGGTATGTGCGCCTACACCGTCATGCCGTCTACATGCATGTACGATCGGCCTGGCCAAAATCGTATCCCAAGCTTGGATTCGACCAGGTTGAAGAGGGATGCTTGCGCACCTCTTCTAAAACCCTAATTCCATCAACGGTCGCAGATTAGTGTCTCAAAGATCATCTCGTCCGTCCAACTTCACCGGCTTGGTTATACAACCCTGGTCAGGAGTTAATTGGTCAATAAGGCTTCTTGGTGATCACCACCCGTCACTTTACCACACCATGATGTAGTACCTGCATAGAATACACACGATACTTCACAAGTATCGACCGCCTGAATAACGCAGTTATTCAATTTAGCATTACATGCTACCTTTTGTGGGTCCCACGACCCACACATTCCATACATAAATCATGTCACAAACTGGGGGATACATACTGGGGTATTGGTCTGGCGGTTTACAGCGTGCAACGCACAACGCGCCATCACAAGAGCGTGTCAGGAAGTCATGGACGGTTAAGTGATGATGGGAGAAGTGGGCAAGCCTGGTCGTGTGACACTAACACATTACTCCACTACTCCATCACTCCACTTTCTCCACTTCCCACGAGATACGAAGGTTGGGCTAAAAGACTTGTATAAATAGGTTCTCCATCCTATTTTTTAAACAGATTAAGTCAAGACAAGACAGAAACCAAGTGTTAATACAAAACGTATTCAAACACTCAAAGCCTGCTTGCATCAATCGTAAGCCTGCTCACCTTTCTGTTACAATTCATAAACAAGCCCACATCTTCACAATCTCAACACCTTCTTCGCTTCCCTCCCTAAGATCAACCCATCTCCTTTACTTTGTGACCGAAGCAAGTCTGGAACGGCCATTTCTTGGTTTAGGCCAGAGTTGTACAGATTGATTTCTCGAATCACAAGCACTCACCGCGCAGTGCATTTGTTTAGGGTTTAGATTCATTCCTCATCCACACACCCCAAATTACCAAATCCGGCGGGAATAGTTTTCACCCATAAACAATTGGCGACCACGAGAGGAGGTTAATCTCTCGGTTGTAAAGTCAATTTCTTCAAAATCCGATTCAATTTTATCAATTTCAAAAAAGGGAGATCTTAGGACCAATTCAATCATCAATCCATTTCAAGATGGTAGAACTCAGGTCTGGATCAGCAATCAATTCTGATGGAGCTAGTGTGGATAACACTCCCGGTATCGATGTACTTGTCAGTGGAGCTACCGTGGTCGATACATCTTATGGAACCGTCACTTCTACCACCAGTGCCAGCGTAACAGGAGATGTTCCAGTAAGTGTAACACCTCCCATCACCAGAGCCAGAGCAGCCGCAAATCCGGCATCTCATCAAGTGTAACACCTCCGGTAGTCACCGAGCAACAACTTCCACTCCTTCATCAGGACGAGGAGCCGGAGGGACGAGAGGAGGACCATCCCCCATTACCATTGAAGACTTGATGGAGAAGCAGGAAGTTCTTGCTAAGACTCAAACGGATATGGCCGCAACTCAGAAAGAGGTACTCACTTTTCCTAAGACATTAACTGATCGATTGCCACAAGAGCCGCGACAGCCCCTGGAGCAAAAAGGAACACATTCAACGCACCGGAGAAGGTACTTCAGCGGCGCGGACCTCCATGGACCTGATCAAAGAAGCGACATCAGATATGAGCGGTCCTGTCATGGAGACTCCTACACTGGGGACTGATCCTCACAATGATCCTCCTCAAGTCAATAGTTTCACTATGAACCAGAGGCCGGTAGGTCGAGAAGCGGTTTCTCTAGTGGAAAGTTTATGCGAACTTTCACACCTCTCGAAGAATCAGCGCGCGGAGACGTTTTGCTGCAATCAACCAGAGGAAGGTCACGACCGTGCCCTACATGTCACCGCACGCATCAAGGATTCAGAGTTCAAGACGGCCCTTATCTACATAGGAGCGTCTTAGAATGTGATTACTCTCAAGACTCTCAGGACATCCAAGGTTCTCCCAGGCAAGGTCGTACGGAAGCCTACCACAATGACGTACTTCGAGGGAAACCAAACCAGCATATACGGGAGAAGCTCCGCGGAAAGAATCAGACAAGTTCGTTGCGTCCCATTCCCCACATGGGCGGCAATTCAGGAAGAAGACCGGCTTGCATCATTGAGGGCTAAAACCCACGATGCATCTTTGCTGACGAAGCATTCTTCTCCATCCTGTGAATCCACGACCCACGTTTACACGAAGAGGGAACGGACTTTTGTGGCGAGTCGTGACCAGAAAGGGAAAACGGTATACCGACAATGCCATTATCAATTAGCAGTGGAGACTGTTACCCAGTCTCTCCACCCAATGGAATGCTACAACAGCAACGAACCACAAGAACAAGTGCTAGATGCTCCACAACAGCTGCAAGATGGCATCAACTCCACAACTGATGAGATTGAAATCGTTGAGGAATCTCCCAGGCCTATCTCCATCAGCTCAACCTTGTGTACGGATAAACGCACGAAGCTCGTGGAACTTCTCAAAGAGTACCAGGACATATTCGCTTGGAGATATGAAGAAATGCCGGATTTAGATGAAAATTGGTCACCCAAGTCGGTTAAACGGTTGTAGTTCAGACACGAGGAAAATGGATAGATCGAGTCTTTGCATAGACTTGAGAGACTTGAACAGTCGTTGCTCCAAAAACGATCCTCCTCTACCTAACATCGACATGTTAGTAGATGCAACCAGCGGACACGGCATGTTCTCCTCCATGGATGGATGTAGCGGCTACAACCAGATAAGGATGTACGAGCATGATGCAAGTAAGATAGCTTTTCGAACTCCTCTCAGGAAATTTTTATTATACCATACTGCCATTTGGTTTAAAGAATGCCGGTGCAACGTATCAACGCTCTATGACGATAATCTTCCACTGGAGCCGATACCTCAAGGGAGCAGCCTCAAGAAGATAACGATGTCCACGCGTCATATCGAGCAAGATCCGGGCGAGTCACTCTATCAGACAGTGGTCGAACAAGATCCGGGCGAGTCACTTTATCAGACAGTGGTACATGTCGATCATGCTATGTTGGAGAATCCGCGCTTTTGGTCATCCTCTGGAGCTGTTGAACGCTCATCTACAACAACATATGCCCTGATAGAAAGAACCAGGCCTGCCGGTAATGAAGAGCCTCATAATGTTTGTAGGAGCATATATCTCACCAACAGGCGATACAACCTTCAGCCTTCTGTAAGCAGTTCCCTGAAGCAGCAAGAGGAAAACCACCGAGATAAACATCCTGCGCATCCGTAAACTCCAACTCTAGTACCACATGCACGACTCCCACAATGATGAAACAATGTCCAAGATATTCCATATCTGGCTCGACAACAACCACTACGAACAAACCATGTAAACCACGCTTGGGGATCGAGGCTCGACGCATGAAGTTCCTTCACCGTCGATCAAGGAATTCTTCAACATGAGAGAGATGGTCAGTCAAGAAGCATGGAATTCGCAAGGGTAAATCGAATCAGAGGGAAACACTTCAACGCTCCCTCTAGCGAAAGGCGCTTCAATGGTTTATTCAAGAGCCGCCTCAACGCTCTTTCCGGGACCCACGTTCGCTTGAGAATCCTTCTTCAACACTCTCTCCAGATCCACCTCAACGTTCGCACCGAAACCACTTTAACATCCTCTCGAGCCGTTTCAACACTCAAGCCGCATCAATAATCTGCGCTCTGGTCAAGTTATCTTTGATGTACTCATTGCTCAACATACGTCTCATCCATCCTTCATGAGGGCCCAGCGGAGCATGAAAAGCCTTGAAGTCGATAGGAGAAGGGTTATCTTGTGGAACAGATATTTTCATATAGTTGAAAGGGCGTGGTGAATAACTCATCATCAATGTTCGGCATATCTTTGAAGCTGTCAACACCTCCTGACTTGGACCAGCATTATCCCCAGAAGACATCTCAACAGGAGTTCTTTTCTTCATTCTACAATAAAAAACATGAGTCAGTACTTGTATAAAAACGCGTGAGATGTGTAGTCACACACGACAGAATACACATTCACGTTGGAGTACACAAGGCTGGTATTGGGTCCAAACACCGGTATTGCTCAAGTTTCAAGTCCGGTGTTGCTCAAGTCTCAAGTCTGGTATTGATCAAGTCATAAGTCCGGTATTGATCAAGTCACAAGTCCGGTATTGCTCAAGTTTCTAGTCCGGTGTTGATCAAGTCACAAGTCCGGTATTGATCAAGTCACAAGTCCGGTATTGCTCAAGTTTCAAGTCCGGTGTTGCTCAAGTCACAAGTCCGGTATTGATCAAGTCACAAGTCCGGTATTGCTCTAGTTTCAAGTCTGGTGTTGATCAAGTCACAAGTCCGGTATTGATCAAGTCACAAGTCCGGTATTGCTCAAGTCACAAGTCCGGTATTGATCAAAGTCACAAGGATGGTATTTGAATAAAACAGGCGCATGCAGCAGGGCCGGTTTTCAGTCGAAACACAGGGTCGACGTTCAGTCAGGCACGCGGCGGGTCCCACTTGATCTAGCCCCAGATTGGTCGAAGCAGACACAGCCGTCCCCAATCAAAGCTCTCTCTCCAGAAGAAGGCGTTTCAGCTCCAACACTTCAACGCTCTCCCGGGCCTGCTCCAGAAGCTGCTTCAACGCTTTCTACAGGACCCACATTTACATTTGAGCACACAAGGTTCATTTTTAAAAAAAGCAAGCTTGCTCACATCGGGTCCCACGTTCGAGCAAAGCAAACAGCAAGGCCGGTGTTTGGTCAAAGCATCAAGTCTAGTGTTTAGTCAAGCTAGATGGGTCGGTGTTTGGTCGAAGTAGCAAGATGACACTCGAGCAATTACATCAACCGTACGGTCAAAGTAGACGCAGTACATGGCCGACGTTTGAAACATGTACACGGTGGTCCCGCGTTTGATCGAAGCATGCGCATCTGCCCATGTTCGAATCAAGCATGATTACATCGGGTCCCACGTTCGATCGAGCAGAAGCAGCGGACCCACGATTAACCAAAACAGGCACATCAAGCCCACGTTCGATCAAGCAGGTGCAGTAGCCCCACGAACGAAACAGGCGTAACAATCCATCGAAGCAGGCAAGACCGACATCATGCTAGGGGAACACTCGCCTGGACGCCTCTTGAACGTGACAAGCTCCAAGGACAGGATGACCCGTCTCTCCTGGTAACATTTAACTTTGTCTCATAAGCTTTGTCTTTAACTGTCACCATCTCATGCCTACCCCACAATGGTGTAACCATTACGTGCTAGGCATGGGACTTAATGTTGATGGTGGATTTTCATTTAAGGTTAAAATTGTAAAAGCCAGAAAATTATGCGCTAACATCTTGTAAAAGATAAAGCCATTAATAAGTGTTGAATACTTCTTCACTTTACTAATTCACCTAGAATGGAGCATGTGACAACAATCCCATTATGTGAATTAAATACACGAAATTCATCCGAGGTTGGAGCATGTAGCAACAATCCCATATACCACAATGAATTTACTGACATTATTAATTAATGCGTAACCAGACCTTGTATTTCACTGTACTCATTATCGGTGCGGCATGACGATAGAGTGTTGCTCTCGGCGAGAGCAACATGAATCTCCAAGCATTATAATGAAAGCATGTACGAAATACCCGTCAGCTGCAACTCTCGGTGTGTTATACTAGCCCGATTGAGCAACTCTCGGTGTGTTATACTAGCCCGATTGAGCATCCGGACTGTCCGTATCGATGCGAAATGATCTCGATCATCCAACTTCACCAGCATGATTGGATGGCCCAGATCAATTCCATAACCCCCGAGCAGGTATGGAATATTCGGTGTCGAACCAACACGGACCCCGCATGGTCGGCCTCCCCAAAAGATTGGCATAGCTTGCCAAAACGTCCAAAACAGAGCGGTATGGGCGGAAAACCCTAAATTAGGGTTTGCGGCACATTACATGTGTCACAAAACAGTCTCAACCATCCATCTTCGCAGGTATAGATGGAGGGTGTAGATGTAGATTCAAAAGGCCCAGAGCATGTCAACACAATCACCGTGGGCCCGCCTACATACCTGACCAATCGGTCAGGACCAACCATGGTTGGTCATCCCAATTCATGGAGCATGACGCACGGCCGTGAAACCCAAAATTATGGTTATGAGCATCACGAGCGTCCATCTTCTCCGGCACGAATGGAGGGTCCAAGATTAGATTAAGCAGGTCCGGTCATACCAACATGACCACCGTGGACCCATTTATCCCTTCACCTGGTCGGCCAAGGCATACCATGCCTGGTTATCCCAAATCGTCCGCCCAAACTACCGTGGTTACACTTCCCAATTGCAAACTAATCTCGACCGCTCAACTTCGCCGAACGATTTGAGTGGCTTAGATCACTTTTTCATGGGACGGCGTCGGTATAGGCGTGAACACCAGCCTATCACCTACACGCCCGACCGATCGGCCAAGACCGGCCAATATTGGTCGTCTTGGAACATGCATGCGCCCGAAGTTGGCACGATGCGCGGCTTTTGTTTGCACCCGTTTTCAAAGATCATCTCGTCTGCAACATGACCCATCTCGACCACTCGACTTTGCCCAAATCGACTAATTAAGTGGTCCGGATCACACTTTCGTGAGATAATGGGGTATGGGCGCCTACACCCCGTCATGCCGTCTACATGCATGTACGATCGGCTTTGGCCAAAATCGTATCCCAAGCTTGGATTCGACCACTTTCGTGAAGAGGATGCTTGCGCACCTCTTCTAAAACCCTAATTCCATCAACGGTCGCAGATGAGTGTCTCAAAGATCATCTCGTCTGTCCAACATGACCACCGTGGACCCATTTATCCCTTCACCTGGTCGGCCAAGGCATACCATGCCTGGTTATCCCAAATCGTCCGCCCAAACTACCGTGGTTACACTTCCCAATTGCAAACTAATCTCGACCGCTCAACTTCGCCGAACGATTTGAGTGGCTTAGATCACTTTTTCATGGGACAGTCAGGTATAGGCGTGAACACCAGCCTATCACCTACACGCCAGACCGATCGGCCAAGACCGGCCAATATTGGTCGTCTTGGAACGCGCGCCCGAAGTTGGCACGATGCGCGGCTTTTGTTTGCACCCGTTTTCTGTCGCAAACTGATCTCGACCACTCGACTTTGCCGGACTAATTAAGTGGTCCAGATCACACTTTCGTGAGATAATGGGGTATGGGCGCCTACACCGTCATGCCGTCTACATGCATGTACGATCGGCCTGGCCAAAATCGTATCCCAAGCTTGGATTCGACCAGGCTGAAGAGGGATGCTTGCGCACCTCTTCTAAAACCCTAATTCCATCAACGGTCGCAGATGAGTGTCTCAAAGATCATCTCGTCTGTTTTATGGCAAAGATGGTGCTGCAGATTCAATTTTCTCAAGTTCGGACACCTGTTGCGGTGACACCTCTACTCTCAGGTATTGCTGCATATCATCTTGGAGGACTTTGACCTCCTCATACTCAACAGATGTATTTAGTTAAGGTGGTCCTGGATTTGTTCGACAACCTGCAACTTATCGTTTCCAACCCCAACTATTGCCTGGGATGAGTACAAGTTCTTCCCCAAACTTTATGATGCCATACCCGCTCCAGCGACAATGGCAGCCTGGACAAAGAATAAGTGCGAGGAGAGCTGGGAACCCACAACAATAGATGCAGCAACAATAACACCAGGTTTAGTTTTCTTTAATCTTAATGAGAACTTTCTGTAGCATATAGGCCTTCTGATGTAATGTCATTTGAGGATCCAGGAAATTATTCAAAAATATTTAATTTGCTCATTCTTTGGGGTTTTGATTTATTAAATGTGTGATTTTTGATATTTGTGTAGAGGCTTGTGCAAGTATGGTTAAATATCCCAGGAACCTTACGGAGTGTGGATACAGAGCACTAATATTCAGGTATCCTCAACTCTATTATGGTTTGCTTCTGAAGCTACTAAACAACTTTGTTGAATTCTGACTAAACTATAAGTCTGTTAGATTATTTGTTTCCTAAAATACTATCATCTTGGCATTGAGTAGGTGGTACGCGCATTGAAGAGAATTTTCTTTTCAGGGATACCGTGATATGTGTGTACCATATATTGGGAGTGAAGACGAGGTCGCTTGGATATAAAATCTTAGACTAATGGAGACCTTGGTTTTTAAATAATTGAGTTGCTGGGTAAGTTACATCTGCCGTTCTGTAGCAATGTGCTTACAATTTATATACATTTCTTCAATAAATACTTCATGTATCTAGTGTAAAAAGTTTTGTGAATTATTGCCATGAACTCTTTGATCACGATAGTATTTCCCTTCTTATTATTGTGTTGTTTTAGGTACCTTCAAGGATATGACAATAATCTCATGTTCCTCACTATAAAGGTAAGATGCATAGAAAACCTCCTGAGTCCTGCTTTAGTTACCTTTCTGTTAGAGCATTGCTCGGTCGAACTCGCATGCGTTGCTATCTCAAGATGTTTGTCAATGTTAGTGATCAAAACTATAAGTCTTGATTTCTAGCCTATGTAGCTAAAGGTCTCGGACTAGGATAGAAAGTGTAGTTGAGCTCTAGAACTCCATGGCAATCATCATACAAGACAAACGACTACTCGAGGAACCAGTGAAACTTCATCGACTAAAAGGTATGTGGAGACTTGAACTTATATGTCACTCAAAAGTCTATTTACTACATCTCCTACTCTTGAGACAAAAGTCGTTTAGACGTATAGACTTTCATCATACACATTTGCTATTTCGAGCCGAGTTTAACTCGCCTATCAATTTCTCGAAATATGTGTTGGTAAGCTTTAAACTTAATCAATTCATCTTTACCTAGTGACGAAGTCATGATATGTTTCAATCACTTTGGAAATTGCTCTGACGAAAAATGGTCTGTGAATAACGGCTATATAACGTTCTCTGAGAAGGTTTCAATGATTGAAATGAGAGTTTAGATTACATAACCATTGGTAGGATATAAGCATTGTTGTGGAAACACATATATGTATAAGTCCTTATTCCTTGAACCAAAGTTTGCGAACTTTGTTGATCAAGAGAAATGGAAGTGACGCAAGCCAAGTCCGCGAACTGGCGGAAGTTCTCACCCCGAGAATTTCTGCTGTAGTTTGTGTACTCCTTCCATGAGCTTAAGTCTGCGAACCCAGTCCGCGAACTTGAGTAGGTTATATTTAAAACCGGTTGTTCTTGAACTAATGTTTATATAAACTAAGGAATGCTTTTGCAAACCGTGTCTATAAAGTTCATGAATCGATTCGAGTGAATCAAACCGTTTTTTCTTCGATTGTGTCTTGTGTAGTTACATAAGATCTAAGCAATTGAACAACTCTCTAACTAGTTCATTTGAGTCATTTGAACTAGTTATGGTGAAGAAGAATATGGTTGATACGAGAGTGATCATATGGCTAACCATTTGGTTAACTATTGTTGAACCAACAAATGTTAATGTTTGGGTACGGTTCATAAACCCAAAATTGAACATTTCGTTTGTGTGTAACAAGCTAAGTTTTCGATCCAACGGTTGAGAAATATTAACTTGAATCTAATCAGGTTTTCATCTAACGGTGAATATTGAATGCTTTGTTACTAAGCTAACATTGATTGCAAACCCTGATTTGAAAGACTATATAAGGGAAAACTCTAGGAACTGGGAAACCTAATCCCCACACTTTACGTGTGATACTAGTTTGCTAAGCTAGAGTCGATTCTCCTTTAACCTTTGGTTTTCTTCTTCTAAAACCAGGTTAACGACTTAAAGACTTCATTGGGATTGTGAAGCCGGACCGATACTACTTTTCTTGTAGTTGTGTGATCTGATCTTGTTGTTTCTATCGTACGAGTACAATTGAAATAATTGGCTTGAGATTTATATCTCCGATAGGCAAGATAGAAAAGAAATCACAAATACTTCGTCTCATCGTTTGTGATTCCGTAGTATCTTTTTTGGCTGCTTCGATTAAGATTATTATGAGGTGATCAATAATACTAGGCTGTTCTTCGAGAATATAAGTCTGGGTTATTGATTTGTTCATGTTCACCTTGATTTATCAAAAGACGGAACAAAACTCATAGGTTTATTCGTGGGAGACGGATTTATCTATTAATATAGACTTTTTTGTGTGATACAGATTTGTTTATTAAAGTCTTCGACTTTAGGTCGTAGCAACTCTTAGTTGTGGGTGAGATCAGCTAAGGGAATCAAGTACGTAGCATCCTGCTAGGATCAGAGGCGTAGGAGCATAAATGTACCTTGAATCAGTGTGAGATTGATTGGGGTTCAACTACAGTCCAGACTGAAGTTAATTTGAAGTAGGCTAGAGTCTGTAGCGGCTTAATACAGTGTGTGTTCAATCTGGACCAGGTCCCGGGGTTTTTCTGCATTTGCGGTTTCCTCGTTAACAAAATTCTGGTGTCTGTGTTATTTCTATTGCGCGTTATATTTGTTTATATAATTAAAATATCACAGGTTGTGCGTTGTTCAATCAATTAGAATATCTGACCTTTTGGTTGTTGATTTAAATTGATTGACACTTGATATTGGTCTTTGGTACCATCCAAGTTATCTCTCTTTGATAAAGACTCGTAGATTTATATTTGCTTAAGTAAAGATCAAATCGAGAGATTGAGATATAAACTCTTTGATATACTTTTTATCTAAATTGAGTCTGACTGTCTAGTTGATTCTCTAGAAAGTATATTGGAGTTTGTCCATACAGATTGCTAATCGAATTGTTGGGTGTGGTTGAGACCTCCCGTTTTTTCAATTGGTATCAGAGCAGGCAAACACGTTTAAGACCTTATAAGTCTGTGTTTGTAGCGATCTGACTCTATGGACATAGGTGTTATCTCTATAAACGTACCACCAATCTTCGATGGCTCTAATTACTTATGGTGGAAAATTGCTATGCGAGCTTTTCTTCAAGCGCGTGATTTTCAATCATGGGTATATGTTTTTAATAGCTATGATCCTCCCGTCGTGGCAGTTGGTGATGTAAACGTTCCCAAGAATATTGGTGAATACACCCCTGATGAGGTACTTGCTGCATAGCAAAATTCCGACGGTTTGAATGCCATTACCCCAAATCTTCAGCACCATGTGACAAACTGCACTAAGTCGCAAGAAGCTTGGGATATCTTAGAAACCGTTTTTGAAGGTAATACCAGTGAAAAGGAAGCTAGGCTTCAAAACCTTAATTCTGATTGGGAAAACCTTCGTATGGCAGATGAAGAAACGTTTGATGAGTTTAATCACAAAGTGTCTGAAATTGTTAATGCATCTTTTGCATTGGGTAAGACTATTCCTAAAAAGGACATTGTGATGAAAATTCTCAGATCGCTGCCATCCAGATACGATTCTAAGAAGCATGCCATCGTTGAGGGAAATAACCTTGATACTCTCTCCAGAAATATACTGGTTGGGAAGCTTAAGATCTTTAATCATGAACATTCATCCAAGACTAAGGATGTTGCGTTCAAAGCACTAAAGGACACTAAATTACTTGATAAAAGTAAAAAAGTGTATATCTCTGAATATGATCACTCTAAGACAGATTCATCAGATGAAGATCTTGACAAATCAGTCCCGATGATCACAAGACAGTTTAGGGATCTTCTGCTGAATAGAAGTAAACGGTTCTCCAGAGATGAGCCTAAGGCATCAGTCAAACCTCATAATCGTGTTCCTCCTAAAAATAGGGATATTGATGAAACTGGTGACGAGGATATGCCTCGGTGCTTTAAGTGTAAAGGATTTGGTCATTTTGCAAACGAGTGCCCAAATCGTAGAAAATACACTGGGAACAAAGGTCTTGCTGGAACTCTTGATGAAATGTCTGACAACTATGATTTCAATGAATACGAGAAATCAAGTGTTGCACTTCTTGGTGAAAGTATTGATTTTGATAATTGTAGCAATACATACATCAATCTTGATATTCTTTCAGAAGATAATCCAACTATTCTGGAAGATAGAGTTTATCCATACTTTGGAAACTCTGTTTATAATGTTTCAGGTTCGTCCACTATGTGCCTAGCTGCGTGCACATCTCAAAAGCCTGACTTTTATCCTAGATTGACGTGTTCGTATTGTTCTCAAAGGGGTCATGAACTTTCAAGGTGTTACAAGTACAAACACCAACTATGGCACGTCAACAAACTTCAACAAAGAGCAAATCATTTAACAAGGAAGCTTAAACTTGCTTAGAAGACCGCTGAGGTATGTAGGATTTTATCTTCATCTAATAAGTTAGTTTCCAAGGACAAACCAAGACCATTAGAGAAGAAAGTATGGTCGAGTCGGTTTTATAGACAGAAGTTTGAGGATTCCTCTCATGAGGAAAATGGTGGACAAATTATTGTTCACCGCAACGCAAATTAATTGTGTTGTTTGATGAAAATCTTGTCTCATGTGCCTGATCAAAGAGACAATGATTTTGTACCTCACAGGCTTTAGGAAAAGTTTTTTTTTTCATTTTTTTTTCTTAGTTTTGATTTTGTGTCTACAAACAAACAAAAAGAAAGGGTACTATCGACAATTCTACTCTTCATAGGGTTGAGAGTGGTCATGTACGAACCTGTTAAAGGTTTCGAAACCCTACATTCCTTTTCCTTCTTTGAAACTCCTTTTTATCCCAAGACTACTTGTTGAGTCTGTGATTTCCTCGCATAAACCCATACACCTATGGATGCTCCAAGTGCTCTGTCTTCTGATAGAAAGGATGTTAATATGATTGTCAAGCCATCAATCATGAAGGAAAATGAAAAATATCCATTAGCTCCAACATTGAAAAGAAAAAGAAGGAATGTGAGGAAGCCAATAGCCGTTCCTTCAAACTCTCAGAAGTTTTCTGATGTTCTTGAAGTGTTGAAAGAGATGGGAAAGGATATTCAACAAATAAAGGTTTTTGTGTTTAAGAATCATGAGATTCAGAAGGCCCTGGTTCGAAATCATCAGCCAAGAAGGTTTATTGATATAAACTCCTACCTTAATGAACCTTATGTCCCAATGGTTGTTGACGACAAGGAGTTGGGGGACGATAAAGAATTCTTCAAAGGTCTTAACATCTAGTAAATCTTATATTTTTCTGTTTTTTAGAAGAATAACTAGAGTTTGGAATAGCCATTATTGTGATTACACATAGCTATGTCCAACGTTCTCATCTTCTTGTTTTTAGATTTATTGGTTTAAATTCTAAACTTGTTTGGAAGATGATTTTTGCAGCATTAATCTTTATGGTGTTATATATTGCAATTGTTTATGGGATATGTGTGTTTGCGTCCGTTAACTATGATTGTCCCATATCTTGTCAAAAGTAAAGTCTTTCGTACGTCGATATTCTTATATTGATAAAGGAATGAATGGACTTTTGAAAAATACAAAAGTTAAGCCTATATTGTCAATTATTGATGGAAGATAGGTTTAAATCTTTTGTTTTTCAAGGATTATGTCTATTGTATGTCATGGTGCAAATTGTGATGGAAAATAGAATGAATCCTTGTGTATTCCGCAGTAATTGATCTTCCCTGGTCCATATTTTTTGTGTATTACTATGAGGCTCCGTAATGTGTCTTATGTTGAGCACTAAAACAATCAAAGTTGATTATTTTCATGGTTAGCTTTGTTGTTGTTCCATGAGGTACTTTATGATGAGCATATTGAACTAAATTAATCATCTTGTTTGGTTATTTAGTTATGACTCCATAAGTTTTCTTATGTTTGAGCACTTTTTATTGGGTTGGTTATTTTCATGATTAACTTAGTCATTGCTCCATAAATTCTCTTATGTGAGTATGGCCAATTAAATTGATTACTCTTTGTGATTAGTTTGATTGTGTATTTCGATTAAATTAATCATGGGTTCTCTTGTGGTTAATTTAATTGAGTATTTTGGATTCAAATTCATACTTGTATGTGATTTTTTGTGTTCAAAGAAATCCTTCTTTTCTTTTGAAATTAAAGTCGCTCTTGTTGTTCTTTCGGGAATGACATATTATGGGGGAGAGTTCTTTTTGAACTTGCGCTTAATTGCCATATCTTTGTGGGGAGTGCGGCTGTGGAATATTATAGGGGTTATCTTGTATCTTTAAACTCCTTGATGAATGCATTTAGCTTCGACTTTATGATTGCATCTAAATAAGATGATGTGTGTTTCTTTCTTTTGGTCATGAAATGTCTCTTTCGGAAATTTCATTAGGATCCCGTTCTTGTACCTTTACCAATTTTATTGACAAAAAGGGGGAGAATTAATATGTGGTTCACACACAAATACATATGGTTTTCGGATCATTATGTAAGGGGGAGTGGTTTCCATGTGAGATGGAGTATTGACTAAGGGGGAGTGATACATATCACCATAGTATTGTTGTTGAAGTTGTGACACAATTGAACTTTGACGCTATGTAATGATACTATGACACTGTATAACAATGATTGAGAACTCTTGTTTTCTTATTGTTATAGCTACGGATTTTCAACAACGATGATGCTAAACTTACAACCTTTGGGATCATTGGAGTACTTGGAAGTGACGAAGATTTCGAGTAATGTTGAAGATTAGACATGTGGAATAGGAGCTACAAAAGTTTGTTTATTTATTTTTTGTATTCCATATGTATTAATAGTTTGCCACTAAAATTGACAAAGAGGGAGATTGTTAGAGCATTGCTCGGTCGAACTCGCATGCGTTGCTATTAGCCTATGTTTGTCAATGTTAGTGATCAAAACTATAAGTCTTGATTTCTAGACTACGTAGCTAAAGGTCTTGGACTAGGATAGAAAGTTTAGTGAGGTCAAGAAATCCATGGAAATCATCATACAAGACTAAGGACTACTCGAGGAACCGGTGGAACTTCATCGACTAAAAGGTATGTGGAGACTTGAACTTATCTGTCACTCAAAAGTCTATTTACTCTATCTCCTACTCTTGAGACAAAATTCGTTTAGACGTATAGACTTTCATTATACACATTTGCTATTACGAGCCGAGTTTAACTCGCCTATCTATTTCTCGAAATATATGTTGGTAAGCTTTCGCTTTAACCGAATTCATCTTTACCTAGTGACGAAAGTCATGATATGTTTCAATCACTTTGGAAATTGATCTGAGGAAAAATGGTCTGTGAATAACGGCTATATAACGTTCTCTAAGAAGGTTTCAATGATTGAAATGAGAGTTTAGATTACATAACCATTGGTAGGATATAAGCATTGTTGTGGAAACACATATATGTATAAGTCCTTATTCCTTGAACCAAAGTTTGTGAACTTTGTTGATCAAGAGAAATGGAAGTGGCGCAAGCCAAGTCCGCGAACTGGCGGAAGTTCTCACCCGAGAATTTCTGCTGGAGTTTGTGTACTTCTTCCATGAGCTTAAGTCCGCGAACCCAGTCCACGAACTTGAGTAGGTTATATCTAAAACCGGTTGTTCTTGAACTAATGTTTATATAAACTAAGGAATGCTTTTGCAAACCGTGGCTATAAAGTTCATGAATAGATTCGAGTGAATCAAACCGTTTTTGCTTCGATTGTGTCTTGTGTAGTTACATAAGATCTAAGCAATTGAACAACTCTCTAACTAGTTCATTTGAGTCATTTGAACTAGTTATGGTGAAGAAGAATATGGTTGATATGATAGTGATCATATGGCTAACCATTTGGTTAACTATTGTTGAACCAACAAATGTTAATGTTTGGGTACGGTTCATAAACCCAAAATTGAACATTTCTTTTGTGTGTAACAAGCTAAGTTTTCGATCCAACGGTTGAGAAATATTAGCTTGAATCTAATCAGGTTTTCATCTAACGGTGAATATTGAATGCTTTGTTACTAATCTAACATTGACTGCAAACCCTGATTTGAAAGACTATATAAGGGAGAACTCTAGCAACTGGGAAACCTAATCCCCACACTTTACGTGTGATACTAGTTTTCTAAGCTAGAGTCGATTCTCCTTTAACCTTTGGTTTTCTTCTTCTAAAACCAGGTTAACGACTTAAAGACTTCATTGGGATTGTGAAGCCAGACCGATACTACTTTTCTTGTAGTTGTGTGGTCTGATCTTGTTGTTTCTATCGTACGAGTACAATTGAAATAATTGGCTTGAGATTTATATCTCCAATAGGCAAGATAGAAAAGAAATCACAAACACTTCCTCTCATCGTTTGTGATTCCGCAATATCTTTTTTCGCTGCGTCGATTATGATTATTGTGAGGTGATCAATAATACTAGGCTGTTCTTCGGGAATATAAGTCCGGGTTATTGATTTGTTCTTGTTCACCTTGATTTATCAAAAGACGGAACAAAACTCATAGGTTTATTCGTGGGAGACGGATTTATCTATTACTATAGACTTTTTTGTGTGATACAGATTTGTTTATTAAAGTCTTCGATCCACAGAGACTTGGAGGGTGTAACGTTGAAGCTTATGGTCTTACTAAACTGATTCAAGGTGAGAGTAGCAACAAGGGGGTTTTGAGTGTGTCGATACGACAAAGAGAGTTATAGTGAACAAATAATAAATAGATTGTAAAGTAAATATGCAAAAACAGATTGTAAACAATTGCTAGAGAGCACTAGGGTGATTGAATTCACCTCTAACCCTATGCTAAGGCAATTCAACTCAAATTATGTTCTTGTACCTTCCCTTGAAGGTCTCAGGTGGATGCTTTATCAACCAAATTCACTAACTCACCCCTAGTATAAGTTGTCTTCTTACAGTACAACTTATCACAGGTTCATTTGATCAAACAGTTAACTATGAATCCTAAAACAATATAACACGGCAAGAACAACACAAGAAGTTGATTAACTTAACATAGAATTAGGGGTTTCATCTACACCCTAGCAGAGTGATTTAGAACATGATAACAATAATTAAAAACACAATTGAATTAATCTAACAAAGCAAACCCTAAAAAATTCCAGGGAGAGTTCTTACACCAAGAACAATTCTATTTATACCTAGAACTCTTCTCTAACACTCAAAATCGAAATTAAATGCATACCCCACAAACCCAATCGTCTGAATTGATTGTCCCCTAATCCAATTCGGCTCTGCAAGATCATTAATTCGTTGTTGGAGAAACCCTAACTCCATCTATCTCGAGCTCAGCTTCTAGGGATTTGGGAGAAGCTGTGGTGGAGATAGCTAGAGCTAGAGATGGTGAAGGCGGCTATGCTGCTGCTGTTGTCGGGAGAAGGAGATGCTGCTGGTGTTGTTGGCTCTGCAAATGGTCGGTGGAGGGGATGGGAGCTCTGGTTCTTGTCGGGAAGAAGAAATGAGAGAAAATGAGAGGAGTGTTTGGTGGTTTGGTCGATTAGGTGAAGGGGACAGGAGGCTAGGGTGTTGAGCAGGCGCTTCGAATGTTGATGCATCGAGTGAAGAAGCCGTTGGATGCAGCTGATAGATCAAATCTATTGGCTCAGGATGGAGTAGGCTTGGATTCGGGTATTGGTCGGATCTTGGATAGCTCAATCCCATATCTTTGTAAACGGGTTGCTACTTCTCTTCCATAGTCGCTAGTCTCCAACTTTCTGCTCTTTTGGCTCCTCAATTCATCCAAGCTTTCTTTACTACCTAAAAACACAAAATTAATTAGTACAAGTATTTATTCTTGAAAACAGAGAAAATCCAGAATTTGGGATAATATATGATTTTAAAGCGCAAAAGATGAGTTAAATGCCAATAAAAAGCTGTAGAAATATGCAATATTTGGCACTCATCAAATACCCCCAAACCTGAATTTTACTTGTCCTCAAGTGAAACAGAAATTAAGAAATCCTGACTATACCACTGTCGCTGGTCTCTCGAATGCATTTAGCGTATGCACTAAGCCTTTAAACCCCTAGGTGTCCTTAGTGGACGAGTTGTAGTCTCGTGAGGGTTTACCAGAGGTGTACCCACAAAACCTTCTCCAACTTCAGAGCGTAAAAGAGTCTCAAGCATCCAATGAGCTATGAGGACATAGAGTTTCTGCATGCTAGTAACACGAAGTTAGAACTATCAAAGAACACATTCTCATCCTTAAGAGTTGAGCGAGAAATAACCATACCATATGAAAGAATTCGGGTTCGAGAGTGATCACAAGCCTCGACTTCTGCCTCACCAATAGGGTTTTATGATAATTGCACTCAAAAAGATCGCTTTTCTAGTCTCTCATGTGTGCAGGCTGGAATAAAGAGAGAAATCCCGCACACGTTGATGGTGAGAAGGATAACCTTCCGACATAATTTCTGGAGACTCCACAGAATTGTGGACAAAAAGAATCTTTTTCTGATGATCTCTAAGAAAGGAAATCAACCATTAGCAAGGATGGGAGTACTCACTTACCTTCACATCCGATCGGCAATCAACACCATTCTTACAACATCCATAGATATGTCTTCAATCTTCGGTCTTCGGTCTTCAACTGTTGATGATGAACTTCTGAACTTCGCAAAAACTTGACAATTTGTAACTTTTCTTTTCAATTTCCTTATTTGCTTGGAATTTTATTCTTGAATTCTTCTTCTTTACCATGGTGGTATCAAAACTTAACTAACAAAATAAACTACATTTTTTTTTTTTTATTAACTTATGAAATGAAAATAACAACAAAAATAATGAAACTAATAACTCCATGGATGAAGGACTTTATCACTCAATTTTCCATAACTTGTATTGTCTTGATTTCATAAACTTCACTAATTCTCATCTTATTTCCTTTTCTTTGCTCTTGTAAAATAAGTCTTCACTAGTGTATAGAATTATGCTTTTTTGTACTATATCTTCACTTGAATAAGACTTTTTCTTTTCCTTGAATTGTTGCATATAAACCTTGGACTATTTCAACTTTTCTTCAAATATTCTGACGCTGCTCTGCTCGTTGATGATGATGTGTTTCTATGGATCTGTTGAAAGTGGTGCGACCATTCCTACCCGGAATTGACGTACGGTGACACACACTCTAACAGGACTTTTTAGATAGTCACAAAAATTGAAGGTCGGTGCCTCGCTTGATGTAAAAATGGGCAGTCTCCACTATGGGTGATCACAATTCTACTACCAAATATCTTTGCAGCACCTAATTCGCCCTCCGGCATGGTTAAATCCAACTTTAACGCTCTAATCAACTAAGAAACCCGATTGTGTTCTCCAGTACTTCCAATTTCAGTTATTTCGGTCAGACTCTCTATGTAAACATAGCTAGAAGCATGCTAGTGACTCTAAGATCTATAAAAGTTGGAGGTTTTTATGTACATATTTACAAACAGTTTTGAAATTTTTGATTTTTGATTTTTGATTTTTGGTTTTTTTTTTTTTTTTTTTTTTAAATACAAGACTAAAAACTCTATATGCAAAACACACCCCCAAACCTAAATCTAACATTGTCCTCAATGTGTCAACAGATGAAAAGAATTTAAACAGTCACATACCATAAGAACTATGTTGAGAAGAGAAAAGGGAAGAGATTACCGGATGCACAAGGATGGTGCTAAACCATAGAGGATGAATTCTTTGAAAGCAAACAACAAGAGCGCAATACAAAAATTTTGGTTAGCACACATCAAAAAAAGAAAAGGAAAAGGGAATGAGAATGGATTTTTAGTCCATATGTATGTACACAAGTGAACTAGTTCAGTCCACATAGATGGGGTCTTCCAAGTCTACGGTCTCAACTTCTGGTGGAAGATGCTCCGAAAATGGTTTCAATCTCGACCATTGACCTTGAAGATGTTCTTGTTTGCTTTGGGTTTTCGATTTCAACAGCTCCATGGGGAAAAACAAGATGCGTACCAAGAATGGACCTGACCATCGAGAACGTAACTTTCACGGAAACAAATGCAAACGAGTGTTGTACAATAAAACTTTTTGACCAGTGTGAAAGACTTGCGCAAAATGCGCTTGTCGTGAAACACTTTCATTCTTTGTTTGTATATTTTGGCACTATCATATGCATCATTTCTTAATTCTTCTAACTCATTGAGTTGAAGTTTCCTTTGGGTGCCAGCCTTATCAAGATCAAAGTTCAGTTTCTTTATAGCCCAATATGCACGATGTTCTAACTCTACAGGTAGATGACAAGCTTTACCGTACACAAGTCTGTAAGGGGACATGCCAATGGGAGTCTTGTATACAGTTCTATAGGCCCACAAAGCATCATTTAAACGTAAAGACCAATCTTTCCTAGAAGGATTAACAGTCTTCTCAAGAATATGCTTAATTTCCTTATTAGAAACTTCTACTTGGCCACTGGTCTGAGGATGGTAAGGTGTTGCTACCTTATGAGTGATTCCATACTTGCGCACAAGTGATTCAAAAGGTCTATTGTAAAAATGACTACCTCCATCACTGATTATTGCTCTAGGTGTTCCAAAGCGGGAGAAAATGTTTTCTTTAAGAAAAGAAAGAACAACTTTATGATCATTTGTTTTGGATGCAATGGCTTCTACCCACTTAGAGACATAATCAACATAAACAAGAATGTACAACTTACCTTCAGAGTTAGGAAATGGACCCATGAAATCAATACCCCACACATCAAACAGCTCAACAATCAAAATGGGTTGTAAGGGCATCATGTTGCGTCTTGAGATACTTCCTAATTTCTGGCATCGGTCACAAGCAACACAAAAAGCATGTATATCTTTATACAATGTTGGGCAATAAAAACCACTCTGCAAGATCTTTGCAGCAGTTTTCTTGACACTAAAATGGCCTCCACATGCATGGTCATGACAGAAAGATATGACATCCCTTTGTTCAGAATTGGGGACACATCTCCTAATGATTTGGTCTTGGCAGTACTTAAACAGATATGGGTCATCCCAAAGGAAATGTTTAACTTCAGCCAAGAATTTAGAACGGTCTTGTTTAGACCAATGCAAAGGCATTCTACCTGTAGCAAGGTAGTTCACGATATCAACAAACCACGGCATTTCAGACACAAGCATCAATTGTTCATCAGGGAATGATTCTCTAATCAGCACGGATTCATCAACAAATTCAACATTCAACCTAGACAAGTGATCAGCAACAACATTTTCTGACCCTTTCTTATCTCGAATTTCGAGGTTGAACTCTTGTAACAAGAGTATCCATCGAATTAGACGAGCCTTAGCATCTTTTTTAGACAAAAGATATTTCAATGCAGCATGGTCAGAATATATGATGACTTTAGATCCTATCAAATAAGATCTAAACTTATCCAATGCAAACACAACAGCTAGCAACTCTTTCTCTGTTGTTGAATAATTCAGTTGAGCATCATTAAGTGTTTTACTAGCATAGTAGATCACATAAGGGAGTTTGTCTACTCGCTGACCTAAAACAGCTCCTACAGCATAGTCAGACGCGTCACACAAAATTTCAAATGGTAAGGTCCAGTCGGGTGGTCTGACTATAGGGGCAGATGTAAGGAGAGCCTTCAATTGCTCCCATGCTTCCTTACAAGCATTATCAAAGACAAATGCAACATCTTTTGCAAGAAGATTACACAAAGGTCTTGAAATTTTACTAAAGTCTTTGATGAATCGGCGGTAAAAACCTGCATGGCCTAAGAATGATCTTATGTCCCTCACAGAACGAGGTTGAGGCAAGTGTTGAATGAGATCAACCTTGGCTTTATCTACTTCTATGCCTTTTTCCGAGATGATATGCCCTAGAAAAATGCCTGAGTTAACCATGAAATGACATTTTTCCCAATTCAAAACCAAATTATTTTCCTTACACCGAATCAGCACACGAGTAAGATGATGCAAACATTCATCAAAAGAAGACCCAAAGACAGAAAAATCATCCATGAAAATTTTAAGAAACTTATCTACCATGTCAAAAAATATGCTCATCATGCAACGTTGAAAAGTAGCGGGTGCATTACACAACCCAAAAGGCATACGACGATAAGCAAATGTTCCATAAGGACATGTAAATGTGGTCTTTTGTTGGTCTTCGGGTGCTATGTGAATTTGGTTATAACCCGAATAGCCATCTAAGAAACAATAGTGACTATGTCTCGACAACCTTTCTAGCATTTGGTCAATGAAGGGAAGGGGAAAATGGTCTTTCTTTGTTACTGTGTTCAATTTTCTATAGTCAATACAAACTCGCCACCCTGTGGTCACACGGGTGGGGACAAGTTCATTCATTTCATTTTGAACTACAGTAGTGCCAGACTTTTTGGGTACCACTTGAATGGGACTGACCCACTGGCTATCTAGAACTGGGTAAATGATACCCGCATCAAGCAATTTCAAAATCTCACCTTTAACAACATCTCTCATATTGGGGTTAAGTCTCCTTTGCATTTCCCTAGATGGTTTAGTATTTTCTTCAAGATTTATGTGATGCATGCAAATTGTGGGACTTATACCTTTAAGGTCTGAGATGGTCCAACCTAAGGCTTCTTTATGTTCTTTAAGAACTTCTAAAAGTTGACTTTCCTGTTCTGTGTCTAAACATGATGCAATAATCATAGGTAAAGTATCAGAAGGACCTAAGAAAGCATACTTCAAAGTATCAGGTAATGGTTTCAAATCAAGCTTAGGTGGTTCATCAAGAGGTGAGGCATATTTGGAATCAGAGAGTGGAAGTGGTTCCACTGCAGTCTGCCATTTAGCAATATCCATGGGTGGAACAGATTCAAGCAAAGAGTGAATTTCACCAATGTACTTAGACTCAAAGAGATCTAAGTCAAATTTATCTAAACATGCTTGCAAAGGGTCCACTGACAAAATGTCAGGCAATGAGTCTTGGATCAGACTCTCAATCATGTTAATCTCATGCAAATCAGTATCATCACAATCAATGGGTTGTTGACTAGTGTTAAAAATATTCAGTTCTACGGTCATGTTACCAAAAGATAATTTCAACACTCCATTACGACAATTTATGATAGCATTGGACGTCGCCAGGAAAGGACGTCCTAAAATAACAGGAATGTGATTATCTTGGGTTTTGCATGGGTTGAGTATCTAAGACGATGAAGTCCACATGAAATAAAAATTTATCAACCTTGATTAACACGTCTTCAACAATGCCACGAGGGATTTTCACAGATCTGTCCGCTAATTGTAGCGTAACAGGAGTGGGTTTCAGCTCCCCAAGACCTAACTGCACATACACAGAGTATGGCAATAGATTCACACTTGCTCCTAAGTCTAGTAACGCCTTTTCGACCACATGGTCACCTATGGTGCATGTAATTGTTGGACTACCTGGGTCTCTAAACTTAGTTAGAATCTTGCTTTGAATTATTGAGCTCACCTGCTCAGTAAGAAAGGCACGCTTATGCTCATGAATCTTTCGCTTTTGTGTGCACAGATCTTTCAAAAACTTAGCATAGGTGGGTATCTGCCTGATTGCTTCGAGAAATGGAATGTTTATGTTAACTCGTTTGAACATTTCCAAAATCTCGTTGTACTGGTGTTTATGGGTAAAAATAGTTTCCGCCGATTTTGGTAAATTCGATAGGTGAGTGAGAAACTGGTTTAAGCCCTAAACAAATGTGCTGCACGTGAGCACTTTATAGATTCGAGAGATCAATCTGTACAAGTCCGGCCTAAACCAAGAAATGGCCGTTCCAGACTTGCTTCGGTCACAAAGTGGAGGAGAAGGGTTGATTTGGGGAGGGAAGCAAAGAAAGGTGTTGAGACCAGAATAGTTCTGGGAGAGTAGTGTCTCGACTTGTATCAGAAAATGAAAGCTTAGGAAGCTTGCAAGAGATGAAAGCTTTTTGGAGAGCTTGCAAAGTTTCCTTTTCTAAGAGTGTTGTATTTTTCTCCTGACCGAGACTTGTTGTCTGGTGGAAATAGGTAAGACCTATTTATACAAGTCGAGATTGAAACGTACCCTGGCCTCATGAAGGAAGAGAGTAAAGGGTGAAATAATGGGAGGAGGTGGTAACCGCATGGTGTTTATGGGTGAAAACTTTTTCACCATTATTTCCTTATTTATTTGACCGCTTTATTCCTATTCACGCTTTCTTAATGTGAGCGTAGTGTACGCCGCATCTTGTGACCGCCAAACCAAGACCACCGGAAAGCATCCCCCGTTTGTGTTGATGTCTCGAGTGTTGGTTGCACCTTGAGTGCAAGTGGCGCTGCTAGTGGCGCGTGTGGCATGTGCCAACGGCATGTACGGAATGCCTTTGTTGCGGGTTGCACCTTGGGTGCAAGTGGCAATGCCAGAGCTGCTAGTGGCGTGTGTGGCATGTGCCAATGGCATGTGCGGAATGCCTTGGTGGTAGGTTATACGTTGAGTGTTAGTGGCAATGCCAGAGCTGCTAGTGGCGTATTTGGCATGTGCCAATGGCATGCGTGGTAAGAAAAGCTACCAGCGATGCGTGTTGGCATGTGGCATGCGTGGCCAATTTGGGTCACGGCCTGGTAAGAAAAGCTACCAGCGATGCGTGTAGGCATGTGCCAATGGCATGCGTGGCCAATTTAGGTCACGACCTGGTAGGAAAAGCTACCAGCGAGCGTGTTGGCATGTGCCAATGGCATGCGTGGCCAATTTGGTCACGGCCTGGTAGGAAAAGCTACCAGCGAGCGTGTTGGCATGTGCCAATGGCATGCGTGGCCAATTTGGGTCACGGCCTGGTAGGAAAAGCTACCAGCGAGCGTGTTGGCATGTGCCAATGGCATGCTCGGCCATTAGGGCCATGCCCTGGTGAGAAAAGCTACCAGCGAGCGTGTTGGCATGTGCCAATGGCATGCTCGCCATTAGGGCCACGCCCTGGTGAGAAAAGCTACCAGCGAGCGTGTTGGCATGTGCCAATGGCATGCTCGGCCATTAGGGCCACACCCTGGTGAGAAAAGCTACCAGCGAGCGTGTTGGCATGTGCCAATGGCATGCTCGGCCATTAGGGCCACGCCATGGTGAGAAAAGCTACCAGCGAGCGTGTTGGCATGTGCCAATGGCATGCTCGGCCATTAGGGCCACCCCCTGGTGAGAAAAGCTACCAGCGAGCGTGTTGGCATGTGCCAATGGCATGCTCGGCCATTAGGGCCACGCCCTGCGAGCGTGTTGGCATGTGCCAATGGCATGCGTGGCCAATTTGGCCTAGGTTGCACGGTTTGCAAGCCTAGGTGTGGGCGCTACTTTGGCATGGCGCGGCTAGGGCTAAGGTAAGGGTGTTTGGCTTGGAGTGGCGTGACCAGCGTAGCTAGGGCCAAGGCAGAGTGTGTTTGGCATGGCGCGGCTAGCTTGGGCAAGGTGTGGCTGGCATGATTTGCCATTGGCACGGAGGTGCGGCTAGCATGGTTGGTATGATTTGGCGCGTTTGGTGTGGCTGGCATGATTTGTCATTGGCATAGAGGTGCAGCTAGCATGGTTGGCATGCTTTGGCGCGTTTGGTATGGCTGGCATGATTTGCCATTGGCATAGAGGTGCGGCTAGCTTAGGCTAGGTGTGGCTGGCATGATTTGCCATTGGCACGGAGGTGCAGCTAGCATGGTTGGCATGTTTTGGCGCGTTTGGTGTGGCTGGCATGATTTGCCATTGGCATAGAGGTGCGGCTAGCATGGTTGGCATGCTTCAGCGCGTTTGGTATGGCTGGCATGATTTTCCATTGGCATAGAGGTGCGGCTAGCATGGTTGGCATGCTTCGGCGTGTTTGGTATGGCTGGCATGATTTGCCATTGGCATAGAGGTGCGGCTAGCTTAGGCTAGGTGTGGCTGGCATGATTTGCCATTGGCACGGAGGTGCGGCTAGCATGGTTGGCAAGCTTTGGCACGTTTGGTGTGACTAGCATAGCTAGGGCCAAGGCAGAGTGCGTTTGGCATGGCGCAGCTAGCTTGGGCTAGGTGTGGCTGGCATGATTTGCCATTGGCACGGAGGGGAATTAGGGTTTTGTTCATTGTAACCCTAATTTGAAAAAATACCCCCTAATTACTGACTGCATGCATTAAATGTTCTGATAAATGTGTTATCGGTGACATTAGGTTATTTGGGGTTTTACGATTTTACCCTTTGTTCAAAATCCACCATCAACATTAAGTCCCCTGCTTAGCTCGGAACAGGAGCTTTGTTGCGAGGTAAGCATAAGATGGTGACAAACTATCGACAGCAAATCGTAAAGAGAATTGAAGAGGCTTGTCTGACCTTTTTATAAATAGGATTTGGAATCCTTGCCTCTTTGCGATTTTGAGCAAATCGGGAGGCTGGCACAATTGGGAAGTCAGCGTCATTGAGAGGTAGGAAGGCAGGGGCGGCATTGAGAAGTTGACACGAGTTGGGAAGCGAGCGTGCTAGGCTGGCGGGACCGCGCAAAGTGGGAAGCTAATCGCGCTAGCTGGCGGGACCGGCGCAAGGTGGGGAAGCTGAGCGTGCTAGCTGGCGGGACCGGCGCAAAGTGGGAAGCTGATCGTGCTAGCTGGCGTGACTTGGGCGGCGTTGGGAAGTTGGGCGCAATTGGTGGGACCGGTGCAACTTGGGCGACGTTGGGAAGTTGGGCGCAATTGGTGGGGCCCCGGTGCTACTTGGGCAACGTTGGGAAGTTGGGCGCCCTTGTGGGCCCGTTCCTTATATGCACGATTTTTGGTATAGGGAAATCCTTCCCTATTTCAGGATCTCCACGCCCATATATATAAAATCCCTTTCTCTCACCTTTGTTCTTTCATCTTTTCATACTAGCGGCAGAGTCATAAAGAAAAACCGGTTTCCAGGTATGTCTTCCAGTACTTCCCTTGTTTCCCTTTTCATGTAGGTGCAAAACCTAAAAGTAGGCGTTTTTATAATCCTTGCAATGATATTGCGCATATGATTTCTTGGCGTGATTCTTGTAGAAAATATTGTATATATGCACCAAAGGGAAATACTGTATATATGATTCGAACCCGTAGAAAAACGCTCCATATATAATTTTGAACCCGAAGAAGGATACCATAGACGCATCCGAGCCCGTAGAAAATACTGCGTATATAGTCTTGAACCCGAAGAAGGATACTACGGACGCACTTGAGCCCGTATAAAATCTGCGTATATAATTTTTTGAACCACAGAAGAAGATCTTGCGTGTGCATTTTCGAACCCGTAGAGAATACGTATATGTGCTTCATATGACTTCGAACCCATAGGAAATATTACATATATGAATTTCGGACTTGAAGAAAATACTTTGCGCATGGCAGTTTTGAACCCGTAGAAAAATGCTCCATATATAATTTTGAACCTGAAGAAGGATACCATAGACGCATTCGAGCCCGTAGAAAATACTGCGTATATAATTTTGAATCCTGAAGAAAATAATGCGTGTGCAGTTTTGAACCCGTAGAGAATACACCCTCTCTTTTTTTTTTTTTTTTAGGTTTTCCTTTTGTTGGGTGCGGTTATGTGTCAGGGAGATAATTTCGTCTTCTCCGTGTGCAGATATCTCGTTACTAAGTTGTTATGAAGAAATCCGACAAGATATTACCTTAACAAAATTTCGCCTCATCGAAGGATGTTCATAGTTCCAAACTAAACACGGATGATGAATTCTTTGCTAGACCCCTCGCCCCTGCTCGGAAGAATCACTCAGGTTTCGTGCCAATTTTGTTAACCGGTGGTGAAGATGAAAAGAAGACACGTTCGGTTCGCCCAGAGAACACCATACGGTTCTGTCTTCATAAAGGGGTATATTCTTCTTCCAACATTGATTTCAGGATGTGTCAAAGCCCATTGCGTTCTTTTGATAGATGGGTTGAGTTCATGGTGAGTAGGGAGCACATAAATACCAACTTGACTCGAGCGCAGATTATTGATCTTTGTCGAGCTTGATAAATCTCCAGTTAGGAAGGATATCCCGGGCTTGGTTGCTTTCATCTCCGGATGGTGTTCGGACACCCATACGATCATATGTAGATGGGGTGAAATAACTTTCTCCTTGGAGAGTGTGGCTCTCTTCTTTGAATCTTCCTGGCAACCGGGAATCTTAATATCCGATTGTCTCGAAGGTGAGGAAAAGATACGGAAAGACCTTGCCGCTAAGTTGGGAGATTACGCTCGAAAAGACTCCACTGCGAAGTCGAAGGATTACTGTCCTAAGAGGATGAAAGGTGCTTTTACGGCTGGTGGATATCTCAATGGTTTCCGGACGAGCTGGAACCTAAACGAAAGCAAAGTGATCTTCATGTTGCAGCATTTTTGGCTCTCTGGTTGTCTAGAGACATTTTTGATGACGGTTACGGCAAGAAGGAAATAAGACCGAGTTGCTAGTGATTGCTTTGTGAAGTTAGCAAAAGGTGAAGTTCTTCCCATTGGCAAGCTATTCCTTGGTTCCATGTATGTGCATCCGGATCACCTAGTTGCGAACATGCGAGTTTCGAATGGTTTCATGAAAGTGGATTCATATGTGCACGTTGTTTTTAAATCCACGGCTATGGGAGCACTTTGAGAAGTATGCTCCGAAACCGTTTCCTTCGATTCCCGCGAGTTGGGGCGGCTCCCGGATTCTTCGATGGGTGAACAAGCGTCCAAGAGTTGGCATGAGCTTGGTTAGTCTTCTCGATAAGTCGTATGAAATCAGTTTTCTCCCATGGGAGCCGGTCCATAGGTCGGTGACTCAAATTGACACCTTTGCTTCTGCTCCGATCATGTCTTTATCTTCTGACGGCAACTTGAGTGTTGGTGAAAACTTGTTTATTCAAAGCTGCATGTCTGGCTATATGTCGTCTTTCTTCATGGGGTCTTTCCGAATAGCTGCTTACAATATTGACCGTGCTGCTCGTCACATGGGTTTCGATCAAGGGGTGCCTCTTGCTTATCAGCTGGTGGTTCCTAAGGATTCATTGCATGCCGCCCTCAATGCCAGTGCCCTTGAGCCGGGTATCCGCGTTCCCTTCTTTCAGACGGGAAGAGTGGCTTCGACGACCGTGCTGCTCGTCACATGGGTTTCGATCAAGGGGTGCCTCTTGCTTATCAGCTGGTGGTTCCTAAGGATTCATTGCATGCCGCCCTCAATGCCAGTGCCCTTGAGCCGGGTATCCGCCTTCCCTTCTTTCATACGGGAAGAGTGACTTCGACGACTTTTGGCTATAATGAGTTCTGGTACGATGAGTTCACTATGATCCAAGATTTTGTAAATAACGTGGTGGAGAATGTTCGTTGTAAACCTTCCCCGGCAGTTTTGAAGAAGTATCCAATGTTGAGAGATCCCAAGCGAAAGTTGCCTGGCAACTCGGAAAGTCCCCAGGTAAAGGAACAGAGAACGAAGAATCGTGCTGGCGGGTTCCGGGCGGTTTCAAAAGATCCTCCCGCAGCTCTCGTGTCTTTCAGTTCTTCCAATAACCAGGTATGTGTCTCCTCCTTGTTGGTTTGTCTCAAAACACGTGAATTTCTGCTGAAAACATGTGTCTTGTTTCTTCCAGGGATTCGGTAGTGTTAATGCCTTCGCTGCCCTTGCACGTTGCCAGGAGACGGCAATTTCTTCGAAAAATTCCGGCGGCACTGAGCCTCCTCATAGCGGTGATGAGTCGAGAAAAGAAGAAAGTTCGACAAGTGAGAGTGATTCCTCTGGCAGTACTGGTTCTTTTTCGGGAAGTGATTCGGTGAGTTTCGCGCTTCTTTTTCTTTCTTCTTCCGTTTCTTCTTTTGAAAAATGTCTAACTCAAGTTCGCAGGAGGAATCCGGTTCGGAGGACGATTCTGGGGTGGAGCCACACGAAAACTTGCCTTTGGTGACCACCGCCGGTGACTTGGAGATGGGAGTTAGCCAATTGCCGGCACGATATGGTTCAAACGGTGGATGATTCTCGATGGTTGCTGCCGTAGACATGGAAGAAGACCCTTTGCGAGTCGTGAGGCCGATTGCGGCGCCATTTTGATCCCCGTACTTGGTTCCTTATCCGGGTCATGTCTTTGGTTGGCGGTTTCAACGTCTTTGGCTAAGTATGAGGCGTTGTACACCGAATCTGGGAGAAGTACGGACATATGGCCACAACCAAGAAGGTCACTAGTCGATTTGCGCTGGTTAAGCGTGTGGAAGAGGCTTTATCTTCCATCGAGGATATGCGTGAGGTGACTGGCCACACTTGTTTACAAGACGTTATTACCGATCGGGAGCACCATCGCGACGTGTGCGTAGAAAAGGAGTTCAACGCTTCGTGGTTTGTCGAAGGCCTTGATGAGATCCGAAGTCGAAAGATGCGGCAATCGAAAGCCTTTATGCGAGGAGATTGCACGACAGGGGTAGAACTCGAAAAGCTTTCCAAGATGTTAACTATGAAGAGAGCGGCTCTTGAAGATGCAAAGTTGACTTTCTCCAAGAAGAGCAGACCTCTGTTGGATGATTTTCCTTGAATGTTTCTCTGTTAAACTTCCATTTAGGTTTTTCTTCTTCTTTTTTTTTTTTTTTTTTTTTTTGAGAAACATACTGGATGTCTGGTTCAAAGTTCGACCGGTTTTGATAGACAGCTGGTAGCTTTTGAGGATATTGGATTATTTCTGGGATGAATGGTTTTGATAATATAACTCTGATTATGTTTTGTGAAAGGAATATTTCTTTTATGAAAGTGTGTGCTAGCAATAGGCACAAGACACAGTAGTATTACGGTTTTATTAAGAACCTAAAAACAGATCGTATATCTTGGCCAGTCTAAATTTACTCACTCCATAGGTTTTTGCGAACACGCCCCTCTCCATGTAAAAGGCGGCTTTCTTTGGTAGCATCGCCAAGACAAGTCCCCAATCGCCGTAACATCTTGGCGAGTCCCAGTTTTCTGGTGTAGTTTTTACAACTGGTAACCGGGTTGTCTGCAGTTGAGTCGGATTGAGTCGCCTTCCCCTATCATCTTGACATCTGGGTCGAAGAACGAGATCGACAGTCTGATATTGTAGCCGATAGATCAATCCTCCCACTGTGGTCGCCAATTGTTTATGGGTAAAAATCGTTTCCGCCGATTTTGGTAAATTCGGTAGGTGAGTGAGAAACTGGTTTAAGCCCTAAACAAATGTGTTGCACGTGAGAACTTTATAGATTCGAGAGATCAATCTGTACAAGTTCGGCCTAAACCAAGAAATGGCCGTTCCAGACTTGCTTCGGTCACAAAGTGGAGGAGAAGGGTTGATTTGGGGAGGGAAGCAAAGAAAGCTGTTGAGACCAGAATAGTTCTGGGAGAGTAGTGTCTCGACTTGTATCAGAAAGTGAAAGCTTAGGAAGCTTGCAAGAGATGAAAGCTTTTGGAGAGATTGCAAAGTTGCCTTTTCTGAGAGTGTTGTATTTTTCTCCTGACCGAGAATTGTTGTCTGGTGGAAATAGGTAAGACCTATTTATACAAGTCGAAATTGAAACGTACCCTGGCCTCATGAAGGAAGAGAGTAAAGGGTGAAATAATGGGAGGAGGTGGTAACCGCATGGTGTTTATGGGTGAAAACGTTTTCACCATTATTTCCTCATTTATTTGACCGCTTTATCCCTATTCACGCTTTCTTAATGTGAGCGTAGTGTACGCTGCATCTTTGTGACCGCCAAACCAAGACCCTGGAAAGCATCCCCCAGTTTGTGTTGATGTCTCGAGTGTTGGTTGCACCTTTAGTGCAAGTGGCGCTGCTAGTGGCGCGTGTGGCATGTGCCAATGGCATGTACGGAATGCCTTTGTTGCGGGTTGCACCTTGGGTGCAAGTGGCAATGCCGGAGCTGCTAGTGGCGTGTGTGGCATGTGCCAATGGCATGTGCGGAATGCCTTGGTGGTAGGTTATACGTTGAGTGTTAGTGGCAATGCCAGAGCTGCTAGTGGCGTGTTTGGCATGTGCCAATGGCGTGTGCGGAACGCCTTGGTGGTAGGTTGCACGGTTTGCAAGTTAGGCTACCAGCATGCGTGTTTGGCATGTGTCAATGGCACGCATGGCCATTAGGGCTACGTCCTGGTAAGAAAAGCTACCAGCGATGCATGTTGGCATGTGCCAATGGCATGCTCGGCCATTAGGGCCATGGCATGGTAAGAAAAGCTACCAGCGATGCGTGTTGGCATGTGCCAATGGCATGCGTGGCCAATTTGGGTCACGGCCTGGTAAGAAAAGCTACCAGCGATGCGTGTAAGCATGTGCCAATGGCATGCGTGGCCAATTTGGGTCACGACCTGGTAGGAAAAGCTACCAGCGAGCGTGTTGGCATGTGCCAATGGCATGCGTAGCCAATTTGGTCACGACATGGTAGGAAAAGCTACCAGCGAGCGTGTTGGCATGTGCCAATGGCATGCGTGGCCAATTTGGGTCACGGCCTGGTAGGAAAAGTTACCAGCGAGCGTGTTGGCATGTGCCAATGGCATGCTCGGCCATTAGGGCCACGCCCTGGTGAGAAAAGCTACCAGCGAGCGTGTTGGCATGTGCAATGGCATGCTAGGCCATTAGGGCCACGCCCAGTGAGAAAAGCTACCAGCGAGCGTGTTGGCATGTGCCAATGGCATGCTCGGCCATTAGGGCCACGCCCTGGTGAGAAAAGCTACCAGCGAGCGTGTTGGCATGTGCCAATGGCATGCTCGGCCATTAGGGCCACGCCCTGGTGAGAAAAGCTACCAGCGAGCGTGTTGGCATGTGCCAATGGCATGCTCGGCCATTAGAGCCACGCCATGGTGAGAAAAGCTACCAGCGAGCGTGTTGGCATGTGTCAATGGCATGCTCGGCCATTAGGGCCACGCCCTGGTGAGAAAAGCTACCAGCGAGCGTGTTGGCATGTGCCAATGGCATGCGTGGCCAATTTGGCCTAGGTTGCACGGTTTGCAAGCCTAGGTGCGGGCGCTACTTTGGCATGGTGCGGCTAGGGCCTAGGTAAGGGTGTTTGGCTTGGCATGGCGTGACCAGCGTAGCTAGGGCCAAGGCAGAGTGTGTTTGGCATGGCGCGGCTAGCTTGGCAAGGTGTGGCTGGCATGATTTGCCATTGGCACGGAGGTGCGGCTAGCATGGTTGGCATGCTTTGGCGCGTTTGGTGTGGCTGGCATGATTTGCCATTGGCATAGAGGTGCGGCTAGCATGGTTGGCATGCTTCGGCGTGTTTGGTATGGCTGGCATGATTTGCCATTGGCATAGAGGTACGACTAGCTTAGGCTAGGTGTGGCTGGCATGATTTGCCATTGGCACGGAGGTGCGGCTAGCATGGTTGGCATGCTTTGGCGCGTTTGGTGTGGCTGGCATGATTTTCCATTGGCATACAGGTGCGGCTAGCATGGTTGCCATGCTTCGGCGCGTTTGGTATGGCTGGCATGATTTGCCATTGGCATAGAGGTGCGGCTAGCATGGTTGGCATGCTTCGGCGCGTTTGGTATGGCTGGCATGATTTGCCATTGGCATAGAGGTACGGCTAGCTTAGGCTAGGTGTGGCTGGCATGATTTGCCATTGGCACGGAGGTGCGGCTAGCATGGTTGGCATGCTTTGGCGCGTTTGGTGTGACTAGCATAGCTAGGGCCAAGGTAGAGTGCGTTTGGCATGGCGCGGCTAGCTTGGGCTAGGTGTGGCTGGCATGATTTGCCATTGGCACGGAGGGGAATTAGGGTTTTGTTCGTTGTAACCCTAATTTGAAAAAATACCCCCTATTAATTACTGACTACATGCATTAAATGTTCTAATAAATGTGTCATCGGTGACATTAGGTTATTTGGGGTTTTACGATTTTACCCTTTGTTCAAAATCCACCATCAACAACTGGTTACCCCCTTTCTGCTGCACCAACCTTTGTGGGAATGGAGCAACAGGCACATGACATGGCAAAGAAACATCTATATCAGTAGGACTTTTAGATTTATCAACATGCTCAGATCCATTTTCTACTGTGGATGTTTTCTGTGGTGTTGTGTGTACTGGTGAGTCTGATTTAGACTCTCTTGACTGTGGTACACCTACATTGTTCTCAATAACTTTACCACTACGAAGAGTGGTGACAGCATTCATATGACTATATGAAGTTTCATTGCAGGTTGAAGTACCTGCCTGAAATACATTCTTTGGATTTTTTTGGGGCTGACTAGGGAGTTTACCTTTTTCTCTGTCATTCAATGCATCACAAATTTGACCCATTTTAAGTTCTAGACTTGTGAAACGTTGGTAAGTGGTCTTCTGAAGTTGTAAAAGATTTTGGGTCAACAGACCGACACTGTCCTCAAAGCTAGGCTTTTTCTCTACAGGGTATTGAGTGTGTGGTTGTACTTGGGGGTTTCTAGGATATGAGTATCCTTGGTTATTATTTGTTGTTCCCCCTTGTACAGGTCCTTTAGACCATGAGAAGTCAGGGTGATTCCTCCACCCTGGGTTGTAGGTCTGAGAATAAGGGTTGTTCTCTTGCCTATGGTACAACGCATTGGCTTGCTCGGTTTTAGACTCTTTAAATGCATGTAGGTCTGGACAACTGTCCACTAAGTGGTCTGAACTATGGCATGCGGCACAAGTGGCCATTTCAATTTGGTCACAGAGAGTAGGGGCATTAGTTTTTCTATTCTTCTGCAACTCTAGCACTTCTATTCTTCTAGCCAAAGATGCCATCTTTGCATTTCCCTCAAAGTCAGACTCAATTCTATGAACATTAGCGACAGGGGTAGTCCTTTTAGGTTCACGGATGGACTCCCACTGCTGAGTCTTTTTAGCGACTTCGATTAAGAAAGTCCAAGCCTCATCAGCACTTTTGTCAATAAATGCACCATTGCACATTGACTCAACTGTGGTTCGGGTCCTGACATCTAGGCCTTCAATCAAAATTTGCACAAGTCTCCATTTTTCAAAACCATGGTGGGGACATTGGAGCAATAATTCATTGAATCTCTCCAAATATTTTGCTAGAGTCTCTTCTTCTAATTGCACAAAACCATTTAGACTTTAACGAATTGTCGCAGTCTTATGGTTGGGGAAAAACTTTTTGAAAAATTCTTTTGTGAGATCATCCCATGTTCTAATGGACTGTGGTTGTAGGGAATGAAGCCATGACTTGGCTTATTCTTTCAAAGATAAATGGAATAATCTCAGTTTGAGGGACTCTTCCGTCATTTGGGTAAAACGTAGAGTCCCACGGATATCTTCAAAGTCTCTAACATGGTGATAGGGGTTTTCAGCATCAACCCCTCTGAACACGGGCAACATGTGAATTGTGCTTGCTTTTAGTTCAAACTGGCCAGCATCAGCTGGTAGAATGATGCAAGAGGGCTGGCTTTCCCTAGTGGGGTACATGTAGTCCTTGAGACTACGGGGTTGGTTCGGTTCATCACCCATTGTCTCAGATTGGTCTGGGCTTTCTATTGAAGAGCTAGGTATGTCAACAATATCTTCTGGGCGGATTCTAACTAGTCGATTTGTTTGGTCTCTAAAAGACACAATCATAGCCTAGCTAGCACATCAAGCATGTTAAACATTCACACAGCCAATCAAACAATTTTAGCAGGTTGCAGATTCAGATCGTATGCAAAGATCTACTTGGCTACAACAACTTAGCCAACCAACACATTCAACAGGGTCACAGGCTAACCCTTTAACACTCAGAACTGAAGACTCTTGATGTTAAGAATTTGCACAACAGAAATTTGTTTGGCAGGTTGACCAAATAACAAATTATGTGCACAGTTTTCAGGGCAGCTAGATTATGCTCACTCAAGGTGAAGCATGTGCTGTGTGATTGTGATAAACAACAGGCTTAGCATGTTACAGAGTTACAAAACTAAGAAGATATAGCACACGATGGAATTACAGGTGAACAAGGCCTAGCATTCAACACAGGTTATCAACAGGTTTGGCTAACCTCAAATTTCACAGATCATGCATAAAGGTGCCAGGGCCGATAGTTCAACAAACTTGGCTAACCAAGTTACAGCTCAAATATCACAAGCTCAAACAGTTACAGGGGGTGGAACCATGCATAGGCTTTGTTAATGCCAAGTAGTCACGGTGAAATAGTAAACTGATTATTCAGTCAGTTTTAGTGCACAGTACATACAAAAGCACAAGTTTCAGCTAACACAAATTTTACTCAAGTGTCACAGAATCAAGCAAAAATTCCAGATGTTGCAGGATTGAGCAATACTCAGCAAGGTAGCTAGTTTATCATGCAAAAGTACCACAGGTGCACATACAGAGATGGCGTGTCCAGCCAGTGAAAATGTAACCCAACTTCCTCAGGATTAAGCTTATGGGAATTCAAAAACTAGTTCTTGAAATTGTGCATACAGATTCGAGGTGATGTGCTGATCAGCAAAGCAGCAATGCGCAAACCAGTGAGGCAAAGCTCATGGACGTGGTAACAGATTCACACATATGCACAAACTGATATAGTTCAGCACAATGACATAGCAATTTCAGCTAGCAAATACGTATTTCAGATATCAGAGAATCACGCAGATGAATACCATATATTGCAGGGACTGATAAGGGCTATGTGAAGCACTTGTTTAGCACGCAGACATGGTAGATCATACACACATTCATCAATCATTGCAAGGTTAGAGAGTGATACCGCCGATATAAATCGGGTTTAGGCACTTCCACAAATTGTGTTCTGCTGCGCCTTCTCTTTTTCTGCTTTTCTTTAGCTTATGCTCCAGTTTTGCAGGTACCTGCGAGCTCAAAGCTGAGATTGAGTTCCTAGGAATGTGTAGGTAAACCAAAGAAATTCAACACTAAAAATTACAGCTACAACTACAGCAGATTGATGAGAAGTTACAGGCTGCGATGATTGAAGAGCTGTAACTAGAAAAGATGCAAGACAATACAATACAGATTATAAAGACTAATGACAGAGTTTGAACATAAATAGCGAAGTTACAGATGCAGGGGAATGAAAGAGAATCAAAGCTACAACTAAAAGTATGGAGATTTACAGATGGTTATGACTATTGAACTGAGAAAGAAAAATTAACAAGCAAGGCTACAGATTGTAGGAGACAATGAGCTAAAAACAAAAACAAAAGAGAAACTGGCAAATGTAACAATGAAACGTTACAGGATTATGATGCAAATGATTATGATTGAAGTTAAAGCTACAACTAATGCTAACACAGGGTGCAGATTATATAACAGATGGTTTAACCACTAAGTTACACTATAACATCACAGATAAATTCAACAAAAGACAGACTACACTAACAACATGAAAACAAGAAAATATAAACAAATATATACAAGGTTATACTAAAAATCAGTAAAGTTAACAATGGAGCAACACACCACTACCAAATCCCCGGCAGCGGCGCCAAAAACTTGGTAGGCTGAGAAAGATGCCTACAATTGTAACTGCAAGTGCACAGTGTCGACAAGCAACACAGGGCAAGTACAGGTCGATCCACAGAGACTTGTAGGGTGTAACGTTGAAGCTTATGGTCTTACTAAACTGATTCAAGGTGAGAGTAGCAACAAGGGGTTTTTGAGTGTGTCGATATGACAAAGAGAGTTATAGTGAACAAATAATAAACAGATTGTAAAGTAAATATGCAAAAACAGATTGTAAACAATTGCTAGAGAGCACTAGGGTGATTGAATTCACCTTTTAACCCTATGCTAAGGCAATTCAACTCAAATTATGTTCTTGTACCTTCCCTTGAAGGTCTCAGGTGGATGCTGTATCAACCAAATTCACTAACTCACCCCTAGTATAAGTTGTCTTCTTACAGTACAACTTATCACAGGTTCATTTGATCAAACAGTTAACTACCAATCCTAAAACAATATAACACAGCAAGAACAACACAAGAAGTTGATTAACTTAACATAGAATTAGGGGTTTCATCTACACCCTAGCAGAGTGATTTAGAACATGATAACAGTAATTAAAAACACAATTGAATTAATCTAACAAAGCAAACCCTAAAAAATTCCAGGGAGAGTTCTTACACCAAGAACAATTCTATTTATACCTAGAACTCTTCTCTAACACTCAAAATCGAAATTAAATGCATACCCCACAAACCCAATCGTCTGAATTGATTGTCCCCTAATCCAATTCGGCTCTGCAAGATCATTAATTCGTTGTTGGAGAAACCCTAACTCCATCTATCTCGAGCTCAGCTTCTAGGGATTTGGGAGAAGCTGTGGTGGAGATAGCTAGAGCTAGAGATGGTGAAGGCGGCTATGCTACTGCTGTTGTCGGGAGAAGGAGATGCTGCTGGTGTTGTTGGCTCTGCAAATGGTCGGTGGAGGGGATGAGAGCTCTGGTTCTTGTCGGGAAGAAGAAAGAAGAGAAAATGAGAGGAGTGTTTGGTGGTTTGGTCGATTAGGTGAAGGGGACAGGAGGCTAGGGTGTTGAGCATGCGCTTCGAATGTTGATGCATCGAGTGAAGAAGCCGTTGGATGCAGCTGATAGATCAAATCTATTGGCTCAGGATAGAGTAGGATTGGATTCGGGTATGGGTCGGATCTTGGATAGCTCAAGCCCATATCTTTGTAAACGGGTTGCTACTTCTCTTCCATAGTCGCTAGTCTCCAACTTTCTGCTCTTTTGGCTCCTCAATTCATCCAAGCTTTATTTACTACCTAAAAACACAAAATTAATTAGTACAAGTATTTATTCTTGAAAACAGAGAAAATCCAGAATTTGGGATAATATATGATTTTAAAGCGCAAAAGATGAGTTAAATGCCAATAAAAAGCTGTAGAAATATGCAATATTTGGCACTCATCAGAGTCCAGGGACAGAATCTCTTCTACGCATACCAAGATGTCTTCTAAAGCTTTTAACTATACCAAATGTCTTGGGAATACCTCAAAGGATTACTCCTTAGTTGATTCTTCCGAATCCCGAGGTAAAAAGATTGTTCCATCTTGTATCAACATATCTCTTTCCGATGAGAAATTGGGCACTATGGCAAAAGCTGAAAAAGAGCTCACCAGAATCTCAAAAAACTCTACTGAGATTATTGATTTCCAGGATCATGATCAACTTATTGATGAATTTGAAAAGTCTCTTGATCGAGAGCATGAAATCTACAACATCATTGAGTCCTTCTCTAAGAATATTGAAAAACTTCTCCAAGAAAATACTCAACAGCGTGAAAAGATTAGTGTTCTTGAAGATATTGTCAAGGAAGACTCAATTAGAGAGAAACGTTTGATCGAGACTCATTCATCATATCTTAACAGACTTCGTGTCGAGAAAGAAAAACTAGAAGCATCTCTTATTCTAGCCCATGAACAGTGCAGATCCTTGGAAAAGGAAAACTCTGTCTTAAGGAGAAATTCTTCTGTACAAACTAATTCTCATGAGTTACAGTACAGAACGAAATGTTCTCCGGAAGAAGATTGTGTCAAAAAAAGGTTACACAACTTACAATCTCCTCATATGGCTATGAAGTCAAAACAGGTGGCATCTATTGCTTCATCTCCACGTACCTGTACATTATGTGGGAAAAGGAATCACTATGCTATCCATTGTTTTGCCAGGAGGAAACAAATTTCTAAACTTCATAATTTGCTTCTTTCCACTGTCAATGGAACAAATAATCAGTCGACTAATGCAGTGAATCGCATATCCACAGAATACAAGAATCCTTATAAATATGATCTTCTTCCTAGAAGTCATCACAGGGTTCAAGTGCAGTCTAGTAGTATAAATTCTTGTGCTACTAAAAGCATTCCTTGTGCTTATAAGACTGTGATCGCTGTCGTATGCATCAAAAATAATTTCACTTTCTCACTCTACTAAATATAAATGAAGTACATGGTAGGAAAGAGTTCGTTCCCACAGAGAGGCTTTTGTTGTTATAAAATTTCAGTTTCTTAGTAACCAAGGGGGAGGGGGGGATTTTTGTTTTAACAAAGCAATAAAAGTAATTAAAAGCAATAAAATAATTTGAATAATCAATAAGGAGAAGATATTGGTCACGGGATAGTATCATTCACAAACATGTATTTTCATCAATGATTAGAATTGATAATTTAATCTCTCTGTAGTTGCAGGAAATCCCACACTACACCCCTCACTCGAATTTGTTTAGTTAATCCATTTGAAGATGAATAACAATATATTTTATTAATTATTTTCTTGAAAGGTTTACAAAGAAATGTAGAACAGAGCTAAAGAAATCACAATCACTCTTAATTTTCTCTCTCCTAATGACTTGCTTAACAATTCAGAAGAGAACCCCCTACAACAGACTTACTCGACCCTTTATATAGGGTATTACATAGTGGATGACAGCTAAGCTGTCCTTTATTTTCGGGAATTCTTCGCGAAGCGTCGCAAATATGTAAGTGTTAGACTTCGCGAAACTCCTAAATCTCGCCAATTCTTCACACTTTTCTCATGTTAAATTTGTCGTCATCGATGCGTCATTTAAATTATTTCCTTGCGACACCTTCGCAATGTAGTTGTTTATTACTCTCGCGAAGTATTGTTGTCCCGATATTCTGGTCCTACATCTTGCCTCTTCTCATGTCTTCTCTGCGAAGAAGAGAATGTCATGAGAACCAATATTTTAAAGTGTCGCAACTGCTTATCTTTATCTCGCGATTGTTCATTTTTACTTGTTTTATTTATGTACGGAATTTATTACAGGTGTTTCTTCTTCCACTCTTTTCTTGACACGTCTCTTTCGACCGTTTATTCTTGACCATTCACGTCCCATCTCGCATTAAATGCATTTGTTTTCTCGAGAATTCTCTTCTCTATATATAGCTTTCTTACCCTTCTCTTTTTCTCTTTTATTTTCCTTCTGCAAATTTTCTTTAACTCTCTCTCTCCTTCCGTAATTTGCGCTCCTGCTACCACAGTCCTAGACTTTTCTCGTTCTTTTGATCTTCAATTCTCTATTCATTCCCATACTTCTAACAATGGCTTCACTTGGTCGTACATACACTCCTCTTTTTACTGATCATCAAAAGAAATTACAGGAAAAGGGTTTCACTTTATCAACCATTCCCAATCAAGGATCTTCATCTATTCTTTCTGCCAAATTGTTTTCTGATCATCAATGTGATGATCATAAAATCATAGTCTCGCTGGGTCAACTCCTCGCAGGACTCCCCATTCCTCTGTATAATCCCGAGTTACCATTATTCTATGAAATTCTTGCTCACGAGAAATTCTCGCGAGCTGTCTACCAATTGAGTGGCGACTGCATCCGTTTAATGCTTGAATTCGCAAATCGCGGCGCTGGTAAAGGATCTTTATATCCTAATAATGTTAGGGATCCTGAGTTTGTAAATTTACAAATAGTTACTGAGAAGTATACCGTGGATAATTTCTTTGCGAATTACTCAGTTATAAATATGAGAAATGATAAATCTCGATGGGGTGCTCGACTGAAAAAGAATGATAACGTTGATGCTGACAAATTGCTTATGCAAGATATTGATTGGCATTCGGGCAACAATAGTACTCCCCGTCATTCCAAGGATGAGAGATGGTGGGTTGTTCCTTTACTTTTGAGTGGACCTTACATCGCAGGTTCACATGTTCTCCCCGCACACCTCGCGAACTATCATCCTTGGGAGTTTAAGTGGCCTGAGGAGACAAAAGAGGTATATTTCCTTTCTTCAATTTCACTTTGCGACATCTTCTTCCTCTTTTATTTATTAACTTTCAAAAATTTTAGATCACCAGAATGAGAAAGAAATATAGAGAAAATCCAAAGCCAAGTACCCTGGCAATACTTCGATCGCTCACGGATGAAGTAAGAAACATTTTCTTTTGTTATTTTAAACAATATTGTTGCCTCTGTTTCTTATCTTCATGCGTATGCGAAGGTCGAGTTGAAGAGGTCAAGGCTGCGAAGGTCAAGGCTGCGAAGGATGAAGGCTGCGAAGGTTACGGGCATGGATAAAACTACTTTTCGCAAGGACAAGTCTTACGCTCCGCTTTCTAAAAAACGGAAAACCCAGCTCTCTTCTCAAACTAATGAAAATTCTGATGAGGGTGAAAATGAGGTTGGTACTTCCTCCGCGAAAGAGAATCGCTTGACTACTTCTGTTATGGCGCAATTGTCCAGTGTCTTCTCCGATTCCATGCAAGGATTAGGAGATGATCATCTAACTGCTACTTGCGGAGCTCTCGCTAAAATTTGCGATGCCCCGCTATTAGAGGATAATGAGTCCTTTCGCGGAGTCTCCCGAACGTTGACCTCCAGTCATTTAAATGCTCTTACTGCTTTGGTATGTTCATAACCCTTTATTTCTTTGTGACTTCAATTATAAGCTTTATCTTAATCATTCCCATATTTTTCTTTATAGTCTGGGAGAGCTTCTTTTGTTGTTGCCTCAGACCTCGATAAAAGACACCACAGTCTTGAAAAGAAAAATTTGCAACTTACAGAGAAGATCCGAGAACTAGAGGTTGAAGCTGCGACATCTCGCAAGAAAGATGAAAGAATTAAACAGCTGGAGGCTGAGCTTACTTCTCAACAGAATAGAGTATCTACTCTTCAAAGTGCAAATCAGCAACTTTATGGTATAAAATTTTTATTCTTCAAGTCATCTTTACTTTGTCGGCTATTATTCTTTCCCTGATTTATTATTTTCGCAGACATATATAATCTCTCTGATGAAGCTATTCTTCTCCATTCATTTCCCGAGCCCATGGATAATGATGTTCTTCTCACCCATCTCAACGAGTCTTTAAGTAACTCATCAAACAAAATTGATTCCCTTTCATTGAATGAACTTCGAACCAAATGTCGTCTTTCAGAGATTGAGCATAGAGCTAGTTTAGGTTTAGCCAATCGATTTAAACAAATGTATCTTGATTCCCATAGAAAAATTGAGCTTCAAAGGAAGAAAATTAGTGGCCTTATTGATGAAAAAGACCGTACTGCTAATAGGGGTGCGCAGGCATTAGCAGCATTTCAAAATTCTCTTCTCGAAGTACAAATTGAACGAGGTGAATCCCTTCGCCAGAATGCCATACTTACTGAGCGAGAGGAACAAGTTCGTTCACTTCTTGTTATAAATAATGATGATGAGTTTGCTTAGGCTGCGAAGGTTCTAGATAATGCCAGGAATAACTTAGGTGTTGATGTTAGCCTTCATGCCGAGCATACTGCCTTGGTTAAGGATATGATATCTGACAGAGAAGGTTGTTTATTATACCTTACCGTTTCTTATTTCCGTAGCATTCTTTGTTAAATTGTTAATATATTGTCATATGTTCTGCGAGAATCAGAAAAGACTTCAAACAAGGATTGAAGAACTTGAGTCCGAAAAAGGACAACTCGCACAAGACTTTTCTCTTCGCAACAACAAATATTCTAAGTCAAGAAACAATCGCAAGCTACGGTGGCGAACTTTAATAATTATGCGATTCGTTTTCGCAATCAAACTATTGAGATAGTTTGCAATGATCACAAGATTCCTCTTAGTTCATATCCTTGTCTTCGCGAGGATATTCCTGAAGATACACTTTTCTCGGATGTCTCGATAGTGATGCTAGCGAAGCGAAGAATCAGCGAAGAGAATGATGAAAATCGAAGAATCTAACCAAGAAGATGATCCTTCAAAGAAATAACTTCTTTTTCTTCTTTCGCTATTTGTAATATATATACCCTTTCAATCTTCTTGGATTGTCAAATATGAATTCAACCTTTGTTTTCTTTACTTGCACATATTAATCAAGCAATTCTCTTTTATAATTCGACTAACTAGTATTATGAATGCATAAATTCCTCATATGGAAATGAATAACAAAACTTTATCCTATTCATTCCCATACTTGCCTCTGTTATTCATTTTCAAATGAGAAATTTACCTTTGCTATCTGTTTTTGTAAGCATATTGAAGCTCGTTATTGCGACAAGATCGCAGAATGTCTCCATAAATGAAGAACTCCGTTAATCTTGCCTTATCGTTTTTGTGTGGTCTTATTTTGCCTTCCTAATTAAAGGTCTTATTTTGCCACCCCTCGTTGCGACAAGATCGCAGGACGTCTTTACATTTTCATGTAATGACCCATTGACCTTGTCTTATCATTTACTAAGTATTTTTGCCTCTGCAGGATATTTTATCCGCGACAATATGACAGGCTTAAATACTCTTGCGAGTGTAAAATCCCATGACATTATCGTCTCTGCGACGAAATCGCGAGGACGTTTTTGCATTTTCATGCAATAACCCATTGATCTCGCCTTATCCTTGCGTCAGTATTATTGCCTCTACAGGATCATTGCACAAATATGACAAGCCTATATTTCCTTGCGAAAATAAAGTCTCATGACATTTGCGTCTTTTGACACTTATCAGCTCCCTAATGGAGGGTGCCGCCCTTATCATCTCCCTGGTTGCCCCTTCAAGGAGGCGTACATCGGCCATACAAGACTAGCTCCTCCCATCCGGTCTTAACAACAAGCAGTTGTTTTCGCAGCCTCTTATCCCTTATACCTATAGGGCTTATGGTTACGAGACTGCACCCTAAGTGGAGTTTTCTTGGTAGGAGTGCGGCATGTGCCAAGACTTGTCAAGAGTGGTAAGGAAGTTCCATGCTCCCCCACTCTTGACTCAACCGTGTACCTCGGCGCCTTGGTCATACGCTGACTCCTTGGAAGAGACCCTCGGTCGTCCAACCAGGGTATAACCTTATATAGTTGGAAATCCAAGGTATCTCTCCCGGATGGATGTTATTATCCCCAATCTCCATGACTCAGGTTCCAGGAGCGGTGTAACCTTTTCACTGAGCCATGTCAAGAGATACCCCCTTATATGACGTACTTTAGGTCTTACATTTGCCTCTTACGAAATATTATTCGCGAACTAGGGTGTACGCCATAAAGGTTCGTCCCATTCACTCACTCATTCATTTTTGTTAATTCAATTAATCATTCATTCTTGATAATTTCATGTTATTTTGCTTGCGATGCTATCGCATAATTTTGCTTTGTTTGCAACATTCTCTTTTCAACTCTTCAATCGGATTTTCATACATTCTTGATCGCGAGACTCTCGTACATTTCTTCTTCAATTATTATTTCTTCCTCCTACTTTTGATATGCCTCTGTCACTTAATCTTGATAACAACAACTATTCATTTCTTTAGTCTTTTGATCCTACTATTTTCTGTCTCTGCACTATTCAACTGCCTTTATGTATTCACTTCGCAAAGCGTCTTCAACTACCTTTTATTCTTCTTGTCCCTGACGTGCCTTCGCCACTTAACCTTTGTCACTTCTCGCAATTATTCACTTCTTACACCTTTTACTCCTGCTTCCCTCTGCCTCTGTATCATTAAAACCTCGAATAGTTCTTTTCCATCATGACTTTCAACCGCCTTCATATCTTCACCTCGCAATGTGTCTTCTCTTCTTATATTTATCTTGTCTACCATCAATATTTCTTTTCTTTGTTCTTCTTTTATATTCTTCTTCCATCCCTTCTTTTTGCGGCTCTCTCTTCACACTCTCCACATCGATCTCATAACATTTTTCCCTTCTATCCAATCTCCCTTAATAATTCCAACACCGCTAGGATGGGAAATTTTATACACTGATGATACGTTGACGCCACACCCCAGAATTTCATGCAACCATGGCCTTCCAATCAATGCATTATAGGGGGACTCCACATCGACCACACAAAACAAGATATCAGTTGACAATCCTTGCAAAGGTATTCTCATGTGTACTTCTCCTTTGGGCTTGTTCGCGGTACCATTGAAACCATATATTTTGTATGTTGAAGGGATCAAATCTTCATCCTTTCCTCCCATAGTCTTGTAAGTATGGTGAAAAAGAATGTTGACTGAGCTCCCAGTATCGATTAATATTCTATTTATTGCCCAAAGAAGTTTCTCGCCTCATCATCTTCCCCATCAACGGGTTTTGGATTAATATCCGTTTTACCACCAACGGGTTATCATGTATTTCTCTACCTTTGGGTATTTCTTTTGCCGAGAAAGAGATAATCTGCAACTGCCACTCTTTTAACTGCGATTTCCTCGCGATGTTCATTACCTCCTTATCATTAACATCCCTCGCAAAAACCCTACTGAGTACGTTATCATGAAAATCTTCAATGGTGCGATATGAATGAACAATGGAGTTGCAAAACAAATTTTTAGCTTTCGCCCCGACTTCTATCATGAACGTTTCTTTTCCCTTTGATGGTGGTGGCGGTAAATGTTGAACTTTCTCTTCGCTTTTTAAAAAGTGATTCAGCTTCCCCTGATCAATCATTCTAAGGATAATTCTTTTGATGTTTCGGCAGTCATTTGTCAGATGTCCATGAAAACGATGGTAAGAGCAGAATTCGTGACTCCTATCACCTGGTGGCGGTTCACTCCCCATGTTCCATGGTGCAGGTATATTCTCCATCAAGAGTATAGCTTCCCATATCTTCTCCACACTAGTATTTAGTGGTGGCATCTTGATTTCTTCCCATACTACTCTATGACGTCGTTGTCCTCCATGATAATTATGTTTTTGACTTCCATAGGTTTCTTGCGGGTGATCAAGTCTCTGAATCTTGTTATTGCCACCACGATTGTAGCAGTTTCTTTCTCTTTCAAATTCTTCCTGATCTCGGCTTCCCATCGCTACTAATTTTGGCTGTCCATCATCTACTACTTTTTCTTGTTGCCCTTGCGAGGTACTGCCACTGTTTGTACTATTCTGGGTAACAAACTTGCATTCGCAACACTTGAACTTGTATTCGCAACTGGGTACGATTCTACTTCATTTTTTCTTTCCTCCAAAGCAATATATTCCTCTTGCAATTCTCTCAATTCGGTCATCGTGATTGTATTCTTGACTCTGAAAACTTGAACATATAATAAGTTGGTTGCGAACATAGCATTTATGAATGATAGTATGAGATATCTTTCATCCACCCGTCTAGCCATTTCGCTACACATTGTCTTCCATCTTACTGTCAGATGTCTCAAGCTCTCGCCAATTCTTTGTTTTAGCCCAAATACATCTTCAATGCCAGTCGCGAAGAGTTGTTGCTTATATACGCCCTAAAAATATAGCTTGTAAATGATTGAATGATGTGATTGTATTCCTTGGTAGACCTTCAAACCATTTCAACGCTTCTCCCGTTAAACTCGACGCAAAGTATTTGCACAATATGGCATCATGGTTTTCCCACTGTAGCATACATCTCACGTAAGCCTTGATGTGTTGTACTGCACAAGTTGACCCATCAAAAATGCTAGTTAATGCTTTGTAAGTTGCACTTTGGGGGTATTCCTCCTAGCTGCACTTCTAATGTAAAAGGATTTTTCGCAGCCTCTGCGATAGCTTCATCTAACTGTCTTCTCCCTCCTTCTCTTCTGCTGTTCAATATTCCTCTAATCTCTGCCAATTCTCGCAGAATTTGTTCGCTTGCCTCAGAATTTGAATTTATCGGTCTCTTTAATTCTGCTTCCCTCCTTCTTCGTTCGTGTCTACTTTTTTTGTATTCTTTCATATTCTTCGTTGATATCTCCATTGTTGCGATTTCGCTCGCGCCTTCTTTCTCGATTGTCATGATTATTCTGCCGAATCGCCTCTTCTAATTCCCGATTTTCCATTTCTGCTCTCAATCTTTCTCTCTCGCGAGCTAGACGTGCTTGTTCAGTATAATGTTTTTCAATGTCATCTTCAATTTCCTTTTGTTTCCTTTGTGTTTCTCTCCCATATAGTATTCTCCTTTCTTCTTCCTGATTTTCTTCATTAACTGGGTTATTCTGCCCTTGAGGCTGCCTATCTTCCTGATTTCCATCATTTTGATCATTCACCAAAATATAACGATTCTCTACTAATTCTCTCTCTTCGCGACCTCCTTCACCAAAATTTAACTCTCTTTCCAAATTTTCTTCATTAACGTTTTCTGCAGGTAATGTTCTTCTCACGTTTTCTCTAATCGATCCTGATCTCGATCTGTTATTACTCCTTGATCTTCTATTTTGCAACCTCCTATTTTCCATCCTTAATTCGTGGTTTTGCCTTGTTAAATTTGCGCGTTCTTCTGCTTCTAACCGCCTTTCTTCATGTATTGTCTGTCTCAACGCTTCTAACGCTGCAATTTCTTCATTTCCACGAACTGTTTCTCCCATCTCTTCTCGATTTCTCTCTTCTTGTCCACTATTCATCAATTGTTGCACTTCTTCTCTTTCTTCCATAGAATCTGATCTCCATGTATGCACGCTCACTCTATCATAATCGGTTACTCTGTTTAGCGCTGGTTGAATTGGTGGTTGAATTGGTGGTTGAATTGGTGGTTGAATTCGACCTTCTTCTCCATTTCTTGCATTTATCCTTGATGGTTCACCTACTTCATTTCTCCTTTCTCCAACTAATCTTCCACTTCTCCTTACGATCGTTGGTTGTTCTGATGCATTCTTTCTTCTAGCCATTTCTCAATTTTAGTAACTTGTTAAAAATTATTCGAGATTTCTTTCTTGTTACACCTAATTCTTCCAATTCACAAGGTTGATCTTCTACTCGTCCCTGTTTCTAGCGCATATGTATTTCTCGTTCGAATACAAATGGATTAACTAAACAAATTCGAGTGAGGGGTGTAGTGTGGGATTTCCTGCAACTACACTCTCATTTACTAAAAGTCCTAGGATACCTTGATCGCAAGTATATCCCGCTAATTCCCTGATTTCATCACAACCACATTAAAAGATGTATATGTGAATTCTTCCGAGAAAGCAACCTAAAGTGTAAAAACACAATTAAGTTTAACTCCCTAAAAGCACTAAGTTCTATGGAATAAGACTAATCAATGCAAACGAACGTGTAAAAGCACTAATCCGTTTTAACAAAGGTTATGATTCATATGCAATTATAAAGATGTATCACTACAAGTAATAACCACACTATGCTACTTGCAATCAGGAATTGACAACTTTTTCGTATTGAAAATCCTAATCTAGCAATAGATATGAATGCAAATCCAATTGATTCCGGACTCAACCAAACAAGCAATCAAATCATATGACAATATTAATAATGAATCATAAAAAATAAAGTTGAGACAAAACTAATGCATTGAATCAAATATCATGTTGAGAAATCAACTTTATCCCATAACCAATAATAGTTGTTTAGCTACTCATAGCTTTTGAGTTCATCATATTCAATAATAAAATCAAGAAGATGAAACATAAAAATGAAAGCAAACCCTAGTGGAATCGCCGCTCTCCTCCAAATCTCAAAAGTAGAAAAATACGTGATCCCAAAAGAAGTAGAAGACTCTTTCTTTTGTAGCTTTTCTCCAACTTCTAAAATTAGGTCCAATCCTCCAAATCCAAAGTCCATCACCAAGAAGTCCACCAAGCCCATATGTAGAAAATACTCATGTAGAAAATATGTCCCATAAGTAGTCGCCGGAAAACTGGTACATGTGCCGGAAGTTGGCCGGCAAAGTCACCGGAACCCATCTCAGGTGGTCGAGAAAGTCAATCCAGTAACCGGTTAAACTGGTCAGGTCATCGAGTCAACTCAGTCAAAGTAACTGAGTCAAAGGCTGAGTGAAGGTCTATCTTGGTGAGTCAGAGTCTGATTAGCACAGGCCTAGGCCATTTTGCAAACTTGCACAGGCCATAATCTTATACAACGCCATGATTGCGCACTATTCCTTCTCAGGCTTCAGTTTCAGTTGCATCAAGCTACTTCAGGAAGTTCAGTCAGCTGCAACACATACACCCCATACTATAACCTCACCAGAACCACCAACACTCCATCTATTCATTGCAGCTTCATATCACTTCTACAAGCATATCCAGCTCCATTTCAGTTGTATCCTCTCCGTTAGCAACAACACTACTTCCTGCTCTTCCTTTTCGCCAACAGTGCATCACACTCCATCTCCATCTCCATGTTCTCCTCAATTGCACTTCATAACATTGCAGCACCACAATCTCTGCATTTTCACATACTGCAGCATCAGTTCAGCTCAGCCTCACACCAACCGCAACTGCCATCACTCAAATAACTTCAAAACCACCATTTCAGTTCAGCTCAATTGCTGTAATTCATACTGCCCTAAGTTCCAATCTCCGCACCATGGCATGCTCCATTCAAACGGCGGCAATCACATTCATTCATTTCCATTACTGGCAGCAACACCTGCAGCTCCACCTGCAACTAAATTCACCACTGCCTCCGTCTAAATTTCACATCCATCTCAACTTCCACCAGATGCAATTCATTACAAACCAAACTTAGCCTGCCATACTCAGCACCAGTTCATTAGCTCAAGTACAGATCCCATCTACTACCAGCAATATCAATCCCTGCACCTCAGTTCAGCTCTAATCAATCCTGCAAATTCCTAACATTCATCTAAACCTAGAAGTCCAATAAACTCAGCCACCAACAAGCTCCATCTCTATCTCAATTTCCAGCTCCGCAACTAATTGCAGCAGCAGCTCCTCGTTCAATCTCGAACCCCATGAAAAACCCTCATAACAATCTTATTCCATTCTGCTGCCAATCAATCGAAATTAACTCAAACCCATACCTTCAAAACCTTTGTAAACTTGAATTACATCATGCTTCTGAATTTCTCCATCTTCTTCCCAGTAGCAGCAGGCAAGCATCAACAAAACCCATCTTCATAATCAAACATAAACCCATGAATATCAACAGCAAACACATCTTGTCTGCAATTCGAGTGAAATCCCATCTCAATTGAAGCTCAGAACCCTAACTCTAATTTGGGGAAGAACAATAAAGCACAAATCTCCCTGATTCCTTCTCGAGTTTGGCTGTGAACACGAACCCATCATTTCTCATCACATAGAGACTGCATCTTCATACTCAAACCCCCATTTTATGATTAATACTTCAGATTCAAACATCCAATCTTCTCATTGTAGAACCCAACAACATCTCATCTTCATTTCTGTTGCAGCTTCACCGAATCTCTTCCATCCATTATTCTTTCGGCTTCAATATCTCTACGCAATTCTACTCCCGTCTCTCGACTTCAGCAGCAGGAGTCGCTGCTTTTTCTTCTGTCTGAGTTTCAGGTGAATGAAAGAAACATATTTTGATATCTCCCATCGAACTCAGGGTTGTAATGAAACAGGGGTGAATAATGACACCCCAACACTCGGATAAGGGATACCCATCTGAAATATTGATTTTCCTTTAACTTTCTCATATGACGTCGTAGTGACATCATTCTTTCGCCATATAACCTTAGCTGGCTCCATCACTCAGCCAGTGAGTTGACCTTTTTTGCCTCTTACGCTCCAAATGGACGCTTTCTCCTTCTTTTGCTCATAATGACTCCATTGCACCTAACAAACTCAAAAGCACACATAAGATACATAATTTACACGACAATAGCAAAGAAAGCATAAATATTTGATATAAAATTAGGTGTTTTAGACACCTATCAAATTCCCCACACTTAGACTTTGCTAGTCCTCGAGCAAATGAAACAAAACTTATTCTAAAATATACATACAACTCTTGTGAGGGTTTACTAGAGATATACCCAAAAAAACCTACATTTCCAACTTACTAGTTCTCCATAATGATAGCATCCAACGCGCTAAGAAGACATAGAGATTCTGCACACTAGTCATAAGAAGTTAGAGACATATATGAACACAATCTCATTCTTAAAAGTTGAGAGAGAAATAACCATCCCTTATCGAAAGAAATTCGGGTTCGGAGTGATCGAAAGTCTCGACTCTGCCTCACAAGAAAGGGTTTTATGAAGTTGCTCTCAATAATAAATAGCTTTTTATGGGTCACACATGTGTCCAGGTAGGAGTGAAGAGAGAATCCTGCGACACCTTGAATGGTAGGAAGGCAAAAACCCTCCGAATTGTTTTGAAAACCCACATCTTTTATCATTTTGAAAACCCTTTTTTATGACGATCTCTAAGAAAGGAAATCAACCACTTAACGAAGGTGGGAATATTCTTACTTACCTCGTTATCCGTTCGGCGTGCAGTTAGCACCACTCTCACAGCATCCATAGAAACGTCTTCGTTCTTCAATCCTTGTCTTTATCTTCGTCTTCGGTCTTCAACTCTTGATGATGAAATCTTGAACTTCGTAGAATCTTGACAATGTAACTCTTTCATCTAATTCCTTGTTGCTTTAAACTTCATTATGAATATTCCTTCTTTCCATTGGGTTTATTGAAAGAATACAAAACCAAAAACGAACTAAACAAACCAAATATGATGCAATGAATTTTTTTTTCTTCTCCTTTTTCTTTTCTTTTCTCTTTTTTTTTTTTTTTTTGTAAGATGCAAGATAACTAAAGTAAATACAAAATGAAAACAAACAAAATATTAAAACTAAATGATGACCCTAATGAACTTTTTTTTTTTTTTTGAGACAAGAGAAAATGTAATACAAATATGAATAAAGATAAAATAAAAATGCGAGTACAAAGGCCATGGTGTAAGTACTTTACCGCTTTGTTCTTCACAACTTGTATGTCTTGATTAAACTTCTTGAAATCTCATCTTGATAATATTCGCTCTTGTACAATAGTCTTCAACTTGTAAAAATTCTTCTCCTTGTCTTGTTGTTATACTTGAATCTGAAATATGCTCATTTCTGTATCGTTGCTTGTAAACCTTGAACGTCTTCAACTTCCTTCGAATTTGTGATGCTCCTCTTGTTGATGATGATGGTGTTTCTATGGACCTGTTTGTGTAGAGAGAGATAAAGTGGATGGTGCTAACTGCGAACAAGATTACAAGTGGTATGTAAGTTAGCAATTCGATGTCACCATCATGATTGATAAAATAGCACTCAAGAGATCAAAATAGTGCTTCTATTGGTGGGAGGTTGGGTAGCTCACCATTCTACCTGGAGTTTACGTACGGCGACACACACTCTAAAAGCACAAATTTAGACAGGTACAAAGAAGTGAAGGTCGGTGCCTCTCATGATGTAACATGGGTAATCTCCACTATAGGGGACCACTACTCTAATACCGAATTCAGTCTGCACCTTATTTGCCACTGGCATGGTTAAATCCAACTTTAACTCGATCATGTTCTCTGTCATCTCTAAGTTCAGTCACTCTTATGAGAATCTCGATGTAATCTTAGCGACATGTATACTATGTGACTCTAAACTAACTACAAATTTGAGTTTTTTATTCACTAATTTACACAAAAGTTGAAAATTTCATGAAAAATTTACAATGCAAATGCTTAACCACTCCCCCACACTTAAACTTTACATTGTCCTCAATGTAAATTGAGTCATCCAAAGTAAGTCAAAGTGGGAAATCCTACATGATAATATGACAAGAAATCATAAAAAGTAAATGCAAGAAAAGAAAAACTAAAAACAAGACAAGAAAATAAAAATAAGACAAGAAATACTCATCCGATGGGTTGCCTCCCATTTAGCGTTTGGTTTAAAGTCGTCAGCCCGACTATCTCCTTGCTTTCTATGACTCCTCCAGAGGGAGTACATCCACAAAGTTAGCTCCTTCCACCACTTCGGAAGTGAAATTCTCATAATATGGTTTCAACCGGTGCCCATTAACTTTAAGTTCCTTGCATGTAGCTATGCTACGAATTTCTACTGCACCATGAGAAAACACATTAGTAACAATAAAAGGTCCAATCCAACGTGACCTTAACTTACCCGGAAATAATTGCAAGCGAGAATTAAACAAAAGCACTTTCTACCCAATGCAAAATTGTTTTCTAGAAATCATAGTATCATGAAAGGCCTTCGTTTTCTCCTTGTAAATGCGTGAGCTTTCAAATGTATCATTGCGAAGCTCCTCTAGCTCTTGGAGTTGTAATTTCCTTTGCTTTCCAGCCCCATCCATCTCCATATTGCATTGCTTAATAGCCCAAAACGCCTTATGCTCAATTTCAACGGGTAAATGACAAGGTTTACCATACACAATCCTAAAGGGAGACATCCCGATAGGTGTCTTGTATGCGGTTCTATAAGCCCACAAAGCATTATTAAGTCGCATGGTCCAATCTTTCCTTGTTGGATTCACCGTCTTCTCTAGAATGGATTTCACCTCCCGGTTAGAAACCTCGGCTTGTCCATTTGTTTGGGGATGATAAGGTGTTGCAATCTTGTGCGACACATTGTACTTCTTCATCAAGCTTTGTAAGATCCTGTTTTTGAAGTGAGAACCCCCATCGCTAATTATGGCTCTTGGAATTCCAAACCTTGCAAAAATATTAGCTTGCACAAAATTTGAAACCACTTTAGAATCATTAGTTGGGGTGGCCTTAGCTTCCACCCATTTTGAGACATAATCAACCGCAAGTAAGATATAAAAATTTCCATGAGAGTTGACAAAAGGACCCATAAAATCAATACCCCATACATCAAAATCTTCAATAAATTGAATAAAAGTTTGTGGCATTTGATTTCGGACACCTAGATTGCCTGTTCTTTGGCACCTATCACAAGTTGTACAAAATATATATGCATCCTTGAACAAGGTTGGCCAATAAAAAACGCTTTCAAGTACCTTGTGAGCGGTTCTCTTACTCCTAAAATGTCCTCCACAAGCATAGGAGTGACAAAAAGACAAGATATAATGAAATTCATATTCGGGAACGCACCTTCGTATTACTTGGTCACTGCAATGTTTCCATAAGTATGGATCATCCCATATGTATTGGTTCCCTAACTTCTTAAGTTTGTCCCTCTCAGCACGAGACAAGTTCTTTGGGATTTGTTTAGACACCAAGTAATTGACAATATCGGCATACCATGGTTCTCCAAAGGCAATTGAGAAAAGTTGCTCATCCGGGAAACTTTCACGCAATGAGATAGCTTCCTTGTCCACAACAAGACGGCTCAAGTGATCCGCAACGGTGTTCTCAATTCCTTTCTTGTCCTTGATTTCAATATCAAACTCTTGCAAGAGTAAAATCCATCGTATGAGCCTCGGTTTCGCTTCTTTATTCATTAGCAAGTACCTAAGTGCTGCATGATCAGAAAAGACAACAACTTTTGTACCAATTAGATAAGAGCGAAACTTTTCCAAAGCAAAAACAATGGCTAACAACTCTTTTTCAGTGGTTGTGTAGTTTTGTTGGGCCTCATTTAACGTTCTAGAAGCATAATAAATAGCATGAGGTATCTTCCCCACACTATGCCCAAGCACCGCACCAACCGCATAGTCACTTGCATCACACATGAGCTCAAAAGGCTTGCTCCAATCCGGTGGTTTAATGATAGGGGATGAAATCAAAAGTTCTTTCAAACAATTGAATGCCGCCATACACTTTTCATCAAAGTTAAAAACCACATATTTTTGCAATAAGTTACAAAGTGGTGATGCTATCTTGGAAAAATCCTTGATAAATCTACGATAAAAATCTGCATGATCAAGAAAAGAGCGTATCTCCCTCACCGTAGTGGGAGGAGTTAAAGCACGAATAAGGTATATTTTAGATTTATCGACTTCCAAGCCTTTAGAAGATATTATATGGCCTAAAACTATGCCATGAGTTACCATGAAATGGCACTTCTCCCAATTCAGCACAAGGTTTGTTTCAACACATCGTTCAAGGATTAGAGACAAGTTGTTCAAGAAAATGTCAAATGAATCACCAAAGACACTAAAATTGTCCATGAACACTTCGATTATGTTTTCAACATATTCTGAAAAGATACTTACCATACACCTTTGAAAGATAGCTGGAGCATTGCACAAGCCAAAAGGCATCCTTCTATAAGCAAAAGTATCGAAAGGACAAGTGAAAGTAGTTTTCTCTTGATCCTTCGGCGCTATCACAATCTAATTATAACCTGAATAGTCATCAAGGAAGCAATAGTAAGAGTGTCCAGCTAAACTTTCAAGCATTTGATCAATAAAAGGCAATGGAAAATGATCTTTCCTAGTGGTGGCATTCAATTTCCTGTAATCCATACAAACCCTCCAACCGGTTTGCACACATGTTGGAACAAGTTCGTTCTTATCATTCTCCACCACTGTCACACCTGATTTCTTTGGCACTACTTGTACCGGGATCACCCACTTGCTATCGGATATGGGTAGATAACACCCACTTCCAAAAGCTTTAGTATTTCCTTTTTCACAACTTCCATCATGGGAGGATTCAAACGACGCTGCGCTTCCCTTGTAGGCTTTGCATCGTCCTCCAAACGGATTTTGTGCATACAAACGGCAGGGCTTATACCCTTGATATCAGCAATTGTCCATCCTATGGCCGTCTTGTACTTGTTTAGCACCCTTAGAAGTTTTTGCTCTTGTAAATCACTAAGCTCGTGAGAAACAATCACATGTAAATCTTCCTTGTCACCTAAGTACAAATACTTTAGGTGATCGGGAAGAGGTTTCAATTCTAACTGTGGAGATTTAACAATTGAAGGTACAAGCTTTTCATCACTGCATGGTAAAGAAATAAAAGAGATATTATGAGTTTCCGAGCATCCTTGTAGTGAATTAAGATCACCAAGGGCTTCCTTGACTTCATTACCACACTCTACACCATTATCCATGGATGTAGTTAAAACGGTTTCCAAAGCATCTTCACCATTCAACTCAAACACTTGTTGTGTCAATGTATCCATAACATCAATGGAGAAACAAGAGTGGGCATCACTAGGATATCTCATCGTCTCGAAAATGTTGAAACGTATTGTTTCTCCATCAAACTCCATAGTTAGCGTTCCCTTGTCCACATCAATAATGGTTTTCCGTTTTCATGAAGGGACGCCCAAGTAGCAATGGAAGAGACGAGTCCTGACCCTTCATTCATCTCTAACACACAAAAGTCAGCTGGAAATACAAGTTGATTAACTCCGCACAAGAACATCCTCAACAATACCCATTAGGTAGACATTAGAGCAATCGGCTAATTGCAATACAATTCCAACCTTTTTAAGAGGACCTAAATCAAGTGAATTGTACATAGATGCAGGCATAACATTTACGGATGCACCTAAATCCAACATAGCTTTGTTAAATGTTGTGTTACCAATTGTGACGGGAATGTCAAAACTACCGGGATCCTTGCACTTAAGTGGGAGTTTGTGTTGTAAGATTGTTGAAGCATTCTCCCCCACACTTAGCACTTCATTACCTTTGAGCCTTTGCTTATTGGTACACAAGTCCTTCAACACCTTTGCATACTTTGGAACTTGCTTAATAACATCAATGAGTGGTATGTTCACATGGATCTTTTAAGAACGTCTAAAATCTCCTTTTCTAGTTCCGCCTTCTTGGAACTTGCAAATCTGCGAGGAAAGGTAAAGGAGGAACATAAGTAGAAACCGAGTTTTAGAGTTAGGAATAGGTACCTCGGAGGTTTGGGGAGAATCATCATTCTCGCTCCTCCAAAATAGTACGTACTACATGCATTAAATGTTCTAATAAATGTGTCATATTATGACATTAGGTTATTTGGGGTTTTACGATTTTACCTTGTTCAAAATCCACCATCACAACTGTTACCCCCTTCTCGCCGCACCAACCTTTGTGGAATGGAGCAACAGGTACATGACATGGCAAAGTTAAAACATCTATATCAAAGGGACTTTAGATTTATCAACATGCGATCCATTTTCTACCGTGGATGTTTTCTTCGTTGTGTGTCTTGGTGAGTCGATTTAGACTCTCTTGATTTGTGGGTACACCTACATTGTTCTCAATATTAACTTTACCACTACGAAGAGGGTGACAAAGATTCATATGACTATATGAAGTTTCATTGCAGGTTGATGCACACTGGAAATACATTCTTTGGATTTTTCAATGATTTAGGAGTTTACCTTTTTCTCATGTCATTCAATGCATCACTGAAATTTGACCCATTTTAAGTTCTAGACTTGTGAAACGTTGGTCGAGTGGTCTTAAAGTTGTAAAGATTTTGGGTCAAGCGAGATAAAACACCGTCCTCAAAGCTAGGCTTTTCTCCCCAGTATTGAAAGTGTGGTTGTACTTGGGGGTTTCTAGGATATGAGTATCCTTGGTTATTATTTGTTGTTCCCCTTATACGTCCTTTAGACCATGAGAAGTCAAAGGTGATTCCTCCACCCTGGTTTGTAGTCTGAGAATAAGGGTTGTTCTCTTGCCTATGGTACAACGCATTGGCTTGCTCGGTTTTGACTCTTTAAATGCATGTAGGTGGACAACCTGTCCACTAAGTGGTGAACTATGGCATGCGGCCAAGTGGGCCATTTCAATTTGGTCACGAGAGTAGGGGCATTAGTTTTCTATTCTTACGCAACTCTAGCACTTCTATTCTTCTAGCCAAAGATGCATCTTTTGCATTTCCCTCAAAGTCGGACTCAATTCTATGAACATTGCATGTGGGGAGTAGTCCTTTTAGGTTCACGGGATGGACTCCCACCGAGTCTTTTTAGCGACTTCGATTAAGAAAGTCCAAGCCTCCTCAAGATTTCTTTATCGATAAACGCATCATTGCACATCACTCAGCGTGGTTGGTCGACATCTAAGGCCTTGATCAAAATTTGCACAAGTCTCCATTTTCAAAACCATGGTGGGGACATTGGAGCAATAATTCATTGAATCTCTCCAAATATTTTCTTTAGAGTCTCTTCCTAATTGCACAAAACCATTTTAGACTTTAGAATTGTCGCAAGTCTTATGGTTGGGAAAAACTTTTGAAAAATTCTTTTGTGAGATCATCCCATGTTCTAATGGACTAATGGTTTGTAGGGAATGAAGCCATGACTTGGCTTATTCTTTCAAAGATAAATGGAATAATCTCAGTTTGAGGGACTCTTAGGCCATTTGGGTAAAACGTAGAGTCCACGGATATCTTCAAAGTCTCTAACATGGTGATAAGGGTTTCAAGCATCAACCCCTCTGAACACGGGCAACATGTGAATTGTGCTTTCGCTTTTAGTTCAAAACTGGCCGGCACGCCAGTGTAGAATGATCAAGAGGGTCGGCTTTCCCTAGTGGGAGTACATGTAGTCCTTGAGACTACTGGGGTTGGATTCGGTTCATCACCCATTGTCTCAGTTAATCCGGGCTTTCTATTGAAAGAGCTAGGTATGTCAACAATATCTTCCTCGATGATTCTAACTAATGATTTGTTTGGTCTCTAAAAGACACAATCATAGCCTACAAACTTCACATCAAGCATGTTAAACATTCACACAAACAATCAAACAATTTTAAGCAAACAGATTATCGTATGCAAAGATCTACTTGGCTAGTTACAATAACTTAGCCAACCAAATACATTCAACGGGGTCAAAGCTGACCTTTCACTAGGAGCTCTTGATGTTAAGAGAATTTGCACAATGAAATTTGTTTGGCGGGTTGACGAATAACAAATTATGTGCACAGTTTTGGTGACAGCTAGATTATGCTCACTCAAGGTGAAGCACAGTGCATGATTGTGATAAACAATGGGCTTAGTACATGCAAAGTAGTTACAAACTAAGAAGATATAGCACACGGCCGGAATTACGGTGAACAAGGGCCTAGCATTCCAACACAGTTATCATGAGTTGGGCTAACCTCAAATTTCTGAATCATGCATAAAGGTGCCGGGTAGGTAGTTCAACAAACTTAGCACCAAGTTACACTCAAATATCACAAGCTCAAATGATTACGGGGTGGAACCATGCAAGGCTTTGTGCCAAGTAGTCACGGTGGGCATAGTAAATCGATTATTCGTCGGTTTTGAGTGCAGTACATACAAAAGCATGTTTGACTAACACAAATTTTACTCAAGTGTCCGCGTAATCACGAAAATTCCGGATGTGCGAAGATTGAGCAATACTACCAAGGTAGCTAGTTTATCATGCAAAAGTACCGCAAAGTGCACATATTACAGATGCACGTGTCAGCGTTGAAAATGTAACCCAACTTCCTCGAGATTAAGCTTATGGGAATTCAAAAACTAGTTCTTAAATTGTACCATCAGATTCGAGGTGATGTGCTCATCGCACATCGACCAATGCGACCAAACATGAGCAGAGGCAAAGTCATGGGCGGGTAATGCATTCACACATATGCACAAACCGGAGCATAGCTTCACACAATGACATGTAATTGTTAAAGAAATACGTATTTGTATATCGAGAATCACGCGGAATGAATACCATATCATTAGGAGGGATAAGGGCTATGTGAAGCACTTGTTTAGCACGAGGACATGGTAGATCCTTCACACACATTCATCAATCATTGCAAGGTTAGAGAGTGATACCGATATAAATCGGAGTTTAGGCACTTCCACAAATTGTGCCCTGCTGCGCCTTCTCTTTTTCCCGCTTTTCTTTAGCTTATGCTCCAGCTTTGCAGTACCTCGCGAGCCCAAAGCCGAGATTGAGTTCCTAGGAATGTAGGTAAACCAAAGAAATTCAACACTAAAATTACAAATTTAACTACACAGATTGATGAGGTTACAGTCACGATGATTGAAGAGTCAGAAACTAGAAAAGATGCGTAAGACAATACAATACATGCAGAAGACTTTTGACGTAGCTTGAACATAAATAGCGGTTACGTATGCAGGGAATGAAAGAGAATCAAAGCTCAACTAAAAGTATGGAGATTTCACAGATGGTTGGTGACTATTGAACTCGAGAAAGAAAATTAATCAGCAAGGCATGATTGTAGGGAGACAATGAGCTAAAACAAAACAAAAGAGAAATCGCAAATGTAACAATGAAACGTTAGCAGATTATGATGCAAATGATTATGATTGAAGTTAAAGCTACAACTAATGCTAACACAGCGCAGATGCGACATATAATGTATGGTTTGCAACCACTAAGTTACACTATAACATCACAAGATAAATTCAACAAAAGATGTATCACTACACTAACAACATGAAAAAAAAACAAGAAAATATAAACAAATATATACAAGGCTATACTAAAAATCCGCAAAGTAATAACGGGAGCAACACACCACTACCAAATCCCGCAAATAAGCGCCAAAACTTGGTAGGTCAGAAATATGCCTACAATTGTAATCGCAAGTGCACAAAGTGTCGGCAAGCAACACAGGCAAGTGCATGAAGCCGATCCACAGACTTGTAGGGTGTAAATGCTTATGGTCTTACTAAACTGATTCAACAGAGTAGCAACAAGGGTTTTTGAAAGTGTACGATATGACAAAGAGAGTTATAACAATAAATAATAAACAGATTAGAAAAGTAAATATGCAAAAACAAAGATTGTAAACATCATAGAGAGCACTAGGGTGATTGAATTACTTTTAACCCTATAAAGGCAATTCAACTCCAAATTATGTTCTTGTACCTTCCCTCAAGGTCTCGTGGATGCAGACAACCAAATTCACTAACTACCCCTAGTATGTTGTCTTCTTTACATAACTTATCACAAAGTTCATTTGATCAAAACAATAACTACCAACCTAAAACAATATAACACAAAAAGAACAAATACAAGAAGTCGATTAACTTAACATAGAATTAGGGGTTTCATCTACACCCTAAAGCAGAGTGATTTAGAAATATGATAACAAAAGAATTAAAAACACAATTGAATTAATCTAACAAAGCAAACCCTAAAAATTTCCAGGGAGAGTTCTTACACCAAGAATAATTCTATTTATACCTAGAACTCTTCTAACACTCAAAATCGAAAATTAAATGCATTATACTTCTACAAACTCCACCGTCTCGAATTGATCGTCCCTAATCCACCCGGCTCGCAAGATCATTAATTCGTTGTTGGAGAAAACCTAACTCCATCTATCTTCGAACTCACTTCAGGATTTGGGAGAAGTCAGGCGTGAGATACTAGAGCTAGAGATGGTGACATGGCTACAATATGTCGCCACACGGAGAAGGAGATGTGCCGCTGGGTCAAGTGTTGGCTCCGCAAATGGTCGGTGAGGGGATGAGAGCCTGCCCTGCCTGAAGAAGAAAGAGAAGAGAAAATGAGAGGAGTGTTTGGTGGTTTGGTGAGACAGAAGGGACAGAGGCTGTGGTGTTGAGTATGCGTCTTCAATGTTGATGCATCAGTGAAGAAGCCGACGCAATTGATGATCAAATCTATCGCCTGTGATAGGAGTAGGATCGGGATCTGCATGGGCTCGATCTTGGACAGCTCAAGCTTCATATCTTTGTAAACGTTGCTACTTCTCTTCCATAGTCGCTAGTCTCCAACTTTCGCTCTTTTTGGCTCCTCAATTCATCCAAGCTTATTTACTACCTAAAACACAAAATTAATTAGTACAAGTATTTATTCTTGAAAACAGAGAAAACTAGGGATAATATATGATTTTAAAGCGCAAAGATGAGTTAAATGCCAATAAAAGTCAGAGAAATATGCAATATTTGGCACTCATCAAGTACACATGTTGATAAGTGGACAAAGACCAATTATAAATCATTCAAATACAAGATTTCTTATTATTATCTTATTAAAGACGGTTATCCGAGACTTACGGTTAAATAAGAATGCTTGGTGGTAAAAGCACCTCAAGACAACTACGAGTGTTATAAAGGAACAATCAGATTGACTTGGGCACCATCATCTTCTTCTAATTCTAGTTGGCGACGAGAAAATAGGTTTCAGGGATTCAAGGAATGTATACGCTGCCTCTGCTATTATTAATTTATGGTAATGATCGGTGATGTTGTTCGAGAGAATGAAGCTATGATTATCGCTTGTCAGTTGATGACTGTGATCGTGGTCGAGTTACGATGGAGCGAGGTTTTCAGTGAGATAATGCTGTTGATGAACGATTATGCTCGAAACATAGATAAGTATACTAATTCAGTTAACGTTTGGTAACGACGAGTGATTCCCTAATCATCTTTTCCTTATTGTCTTTTATTTCAATCCACCTTTGTGTTTTACTTTATTTTGCTCGATTCAAATAACATATCAGTTACACTTCTATGGGTGGGAACGATCCTTACTACCGCTATATTATTGGTTAATTAATGGGAAATATCTTAATTAATTTGTTGCACTTACGACACGCATCGAGTGCGGTTCTGTTCCAACTACGAACTTTTCATTTCCAAAAATTCAATCATAAATATCCATTTACACAAAATGATTGATTCAACATTTTCTCTTGTTTCTTTTTTAGTTGAAGTATCTTACTGTGATGACACTATATTAAGTTTTAAGAACTGAAAAACGTTTTGCAAAACCTAAAAAAATGTATGTAACATGAATAACATGATTTTCTTCACATGCTAAAGCCGCAACTTACAGATAGGAAAAAGCCCAACATCCCTCCTATCAATAAATCACTGAGAGCGTCTGAGTACAAACGACATGGTTTCTATGTAGTAAGATAATTCGTCATTATAAAATCATGCTCAACTTGATAAAAGTGAGTATTCTTCGCATGGGAGGGTAGACCTATTAATGACTTTTGAGGCAACAATGCTGTTGGTACGAATCAAGATATGCACCTATCTCCTACATGCTCAGATATATATATCCGTAGGGTTGTGCGCAGGACATAAGAAAAAGATTGTAAAAACGTATATGAATATTTTTGCTCAAATCACTATCAAATTAACTTTTGGTTATAATATGATATCCTACTCGTCACAATACGATAAATTTATCATTCTTACTATAATAACGGAAGGAAACTCGAAGCATCAAGTAAACAGTAATCGGAATAATGCAATGCAAAGACATAATGCAACTCTTTGCAGCTCTTCACCTGAGAGATTCACAACTTTTTGTCATTAATTGCTCGAATTTGGAGGGGTTTCACGACATGTAACAAAAAAAAAAAATTAGTCACCGGGTTCATTGCTAATATGAAATCCAAATTTGAGCATTGAGACTTCACAAAGGACTGGTCTTTCAATAGAGCCCAACAGGAGTTAGTTAACCCACAGTCTACGGTTACGACCTTATGTCTAAAACAAGACTATTGGCTTATATTAAATCAACATGTTGAAAAATAAGTAGATCTCGGATCTCGCCGGTTGTTGTTGTTGTTTGCAGTACCAATGGTTGGCCAGCCACGTATGCCAAATCTAGTGCAGGTACATATACATTTATTAGTTATGGAAACACACCAGCCTATGTAGATCTCGTAATATCCAACATCAGCAGCATCTAATTATGTCCACATGTCATATGTTGTATTTTCTACCTTTTGCTGCATTTACTCAAGACCTGAGCCATCCTGTATGGGAGCAAGAGGCCTATTTGTATCCCTCGTTGTTCACATAATGACACATAGATAAGATCACATGGATATAGTATAACGTAAATAGAGAATAACCACTAAAACATTTTAAAATTATAAAGCAGAGAAACACAATCAAGGCATGCACCACCGAAATGTGAAAATACCCATTAGTTTGCCACTTTATCGTCTCTTAGTGCGAAACTTAATACATATCAAAGTTTTGTTTGTTATTTCATCAAATATCTCGAATGCGTTCATAGGGTGTACTTTCAAATGTTTGTTAGTTAGGCACAAGTACATGAAACAATATGAAAATGCAGGGGTCTAACAACCACACCCAACAATTCGCTTGGGAAATGTGAGAGGACTTACTCCAATACACTTTCTAGAGAATCACCTAGACAGTCGGACTCAATCTAGAACAAAGTATATCAAAGAGTTTAATATCTCTAACTCTTAATTCAATCCACAATCCAACATAGAAATCATGAGCCTCGATTGAATATAAGAGGAGTAACTTCAACGGTACCAAAGACCAATGTTCAAGTGTCAATCAATATAAATCAACAACCCAAGGTTGATATTCTAATTGATTGATCTTAACGCACAACTCCGTGATATTTCAATGATATAACAAAACATAATGCGTGGCAGTAAATAACATACGATACACTGGAATTTTCTCAACGATGGAAAACTCGTAAATGTGTGAAACCCCTGCATTCCAGTCCAGCATTGAACACCACACCTACTATTAAGCCGAAGGCTGATGCTAACTCAGCCACTACCAACCAACTTGACCGGAATGTAGCTGAAACCCTAACTCGACCCTACAACCGACTGTGACCCATGGTATAGCTGCGCTCCTTACGCCTCTCGATCCCACTGTGATACGCACGCACTTGATTCCCCTTAGCTCGATCTGCACCTACAACCTGGGAGTTTCTACGGCGACCCAAAAGTCGAAGACTTGATAGACAACCGCACCACACATGAAAGTCTATAGGATTGAATAAATCTCTCCTACGTAAATAGCCTAAGAGTTTCTTGATTCGCACCTTGATAAATCAAGGTGAACAGAACCAATCGATAAACCAGACTTATATCTCCGAAGTAAACAACGCGATAGTAATATGTCAATCACCTCACAATAATCTTAATCGACTAGTGAAATAAGATATTTTGGAATCACAAACGATGAGACGAAGTTGTTTGTGATTACTTTCTATCTTGCCTATCGGAGATATGCAAATCTCGAGCCAATTATTACAATTGCACTCGGCCACGATAGAAACAACAAGATCGGATCACGCAACTACAAAGATAATAGTTGGGTCCTGGTTTCACAATCTCAATGAAGTCTTCAAGTCGTTAACCCACGGTGGTCTCGAGAATATACCTAAGGTTAAAGGAGAATCGACTCTAGTTATGAAACTAGTAGACACCACGGGAGGTGTGGGGACTAGGTTTCCCGGCGTACATAGAGTTCTCCTTTAAATCGTTTTCAAATCGGAGGTTTGCAATACCTTGGCAACAAAGCATCTCAATATTCACCGTTGGATGAAAAACCTAATTCGACCAAGATAATATATTTCAACCGTTAGATCGAACTTAGCTTGTTACACGCAAATGAAATGTACCCTCATATAGGTCTTATGTAATCGTACCTAAACGTGTACACCATGTTGGTTCACAAATAGTTAACCGAGGTTAGCCACATGATTACTCTCATATCAAGCTTATTCATCTTAACCATAACTAGTTCAAATGACTCAAATGAAACTAGTTAAGAGTTTTTCAACTGTACGAAAACACAATCAAATCCAAATCAGCTTGATTCACTTGAATCCAATCATGAACATTATAGCCACTATTTGCAAAGATTGCATTCCTTATGATTTAAGTGCTTAAGTTCATGAAGCCCACGATTTGGACAAAGTAACCAGCCTAAGTATGTGCGAATAGAGTCATGGTTCTTAATCAACGGGAGTTTTGAGTTTGTTAAGTTTCCAACACTAAATGTAAATTTTCGGTTCGAGAACTTTTGCCAGATATGGCGTACAAGTAAGCATACCCAACTTGCTTCTTCACTCAATTTCGTATACACACATATGCATACTCTTGGCTCTGGTTTATGGATTTATACACTAATGTGCTAGAACATGACTATATATGATTATATCCAAACATGGTTACATTTTATCAACTCTTTATTTCAATCATTGAAACATTCTTCTATAATGACAATAACCGTTTTCACACACTATGAGCATCAAAGCAATTTTCAAGATATTGAATAATCATTATCGAAACATTCCAAGCCTACATCAAATGATTGTATCACACAAACCATGTAAGATGTTACTCGGCAATTTTAATCAACATGATAAGACTTGAACTTAGTCGGCGTAAAAGCTTACCAACACATATTTTGAGAAATATGTGTTGGTAAGACTACGCTGAACTTCGAAATCTCAAATGTGTATAGAGAAAACTATATCTTAACACCTGGAGCTTATGTCTCAATATTAGGAGATAGTAGAAATAGACATTCCTAAGTGATAGATGAGTTCAAGTCTCCACATACCTTTTGTTGAAGAATTTCCACAAGCTCCCCCTTAGTATTTATTCATCTTAAATGATGAACTTTGTGAAGTCTAAGCTCAACTACACTATTTATGTCCCTAGTCCAGACATCTATAACATAGGCTAGAAATCAAGACTTATAGTTTTGATCACTAACATTGATAAACATGCTTGAGATAGCAACGCATGCGAGTTTGACCGAGCAATGCTCTAACACAACACACAAATTCACCTATTAAAAACCTAATTTAAAATTAAAATTTCTAATGTTAGATTGAATTCTATAATAGTTAAAAATTTCAAATCAAGAGAATGAGCAAAAGAAAATAGAAAGTTGTATTTGATTTTGACTTACATTTAGGAACTAAAGATTAAAATTTTATCCACTTAATCCTCTTAGGTACCATCAAAGACATTCAACCTCTCTATTGGCAAAGAAACCCACCACCAATACCAAACATAACATTTTTGTTCCATTCAAGGATCCTAAATTTATTACTCCAAAAAAGATTAATTTTAAAAGGAACATTTTCTTTATCATAGTAAGATTGAATTGCGTAAAATGTTATTATTGATGTTTTTTCATTTTTTGGGGTTTATACTAAGATAATATAAGTTTTTCTTATTACCAACATCAATATTCAGGTGAGTTTCATAAGAAAAAATATTATGCAATACAAGTCTCCTAGTATTTCCGGTTTCTCATGTATGATGCATTGTGTTACTTTTTTGTTAAAATATATAACATTTGTGATTTGTGATAAATATACAATATTGTGATTCTTGTATAAGTTACATAAAATCATAATTTTTGCATTACAAAATGTTAGATAATACATATGTCTTGTAATAATAATTGTATTTGAATAATGCTTTAGTTTTTGCTATGTTTTTTTTGTTGGGTTGCTTACTTGGATTAATGATTTCATTTGTATTATTATAAATACACTTGAAGAGACTTGATCTGAGTAATAACTATCTGATGAAATATCTAAAAAAAAAAAAAACTATCTGATACAACAATGCCAAATTTCTCTAATTGGTAACAACTCATATTGCTTTTGGTGCCGAAGTTATGACCCTCATGGATTTTCTTATCTAGTCAATTATCCTAGCCACTCAGCTTCTAAATGGAAAGGTCGAGATATAAGTTGTCTTATGTGTTGTCCTAGTTATCTTTCTTCTTCTTTTTTCATCATGAGTTTACAGTGGTGTTCCCCAAGGTGTGTATACAAATGATGCAACACCAATTGAATGTATTTAGGCTCCGAGGTAACAACAAAAGTAGATATGTTTATAGCTTTGGGAGGGTACTCAGGATTTGTGGACCTGCAGAAGGCATGATAAACAAGGCCAGTATACCCCAACTTTTGCCTCGTTTGATTGGGGGGATTATTACGCCTGAAATCGTAAGAGACTTAGTTGATGAAGCCCCTGGATGAAGTCACTCATATGAAGGGAAAAGCATGTAATCGGTTGCCATGTTTGCCTTGGCTTTCCCAAAGAGGGAACCAGATGAACGTCCTAATATGGTTGAAGCGTCTCAAATACTTTATGGACTCGTCCAACATCCAACAACAGTTTTTGTCACTGAAATGGAAGGAGTTGATGGAGTCAACTATGAACTATGACATCCCTCTTGGTCAACAAAGGTGGAGCAAGTACAAGACGAGCATCAAAGTTCCTTGAATTGAGATGAGAATGTACAATCGACTGTAAAGAAAGATTTTATCTAAAGTCAATATATATAAACTTTTGATTATTGTATTTTGTCTTTTTCTCTTATTGTTTGA
>JAJJWW010016874.1:0-42346 GCA_023531295.1 Papaver armeniacum | reverse complement strand
TATTGCAACAAGTAGATTTTCAAAAGTAATAATTGTAAATACCAAGTATGAAGCATCAAGTCTTAAAACTAAGCATACTCATCAAAATAGATCACAATCACTCAAATAAAAATCATATTCAATCATAGTTCAAGGCAAATAATCATATAATAATTGCAAATAAAAAGATAAAATAGAATATACCACTTTTTGTTGGAAAAATAGCTTCCTCTATCGCCTCAGCAATGGGGTTTAGCTCCTCATATTAATCATGATCTCAAAATATTATTTTATGGTTCAAAAGTTGATTAAAAGGATGAGAAACAATAAATCGACTGCTTGCAACGCTGTAATGGTGTTACAAAGAAGTTGTTGCAAGGGACTGTTACAGAACCCGACTTATGCACTGTTGATTTGTCGCTGAATCTAAGACCCCGAAAACGACTGTCCCTGATGGCCTTTGTTTTTCGTGTTCTTCCTTGTAGCAGCAGCAGAAAACAAAAAGTTCAACTAGTGATTTCAGCTTCCTGTTCTCCTCTAAACCTCCCCAAAGTGTACGTACCCTCTCTATGACTCATATCAACTGCTTATATATCCAGCAGACCCTCACAAACCCGAGTTAATCTCTTCTATTCTTCGGTAGAAAGTTCCGAGAATAATTCTCTCTGTTTTGCTTCTCACACGTCTCCTGAGTTACCCAAACTTTCCAAACTCCTCTCAGGACTCAAAGAAGACCAGGTACATCGATATCCAATGCTACAGATTCTACAAAATCTCCAACAGATGCCCGAGTTTCTATCCTCCCCTGTTTTGTGTAAACTCGATCCATATCCCTTATTTTTCGATTCTACAGACTCATACCTTCCCTGTTTGGCCAAAACAGGGGTAATCCCAATCCATAGACAACACTAATTCCGCTGTGAACTCGATCAAAATCTCGCCTGTGAGTTCCGCCGCAAAACTGAAACTTGAATTCAGTTTTTTCCCGCCAAAAGTTGTGAAGAAGAAAGGGTCACCCCCTATCCAGAGAGGGGGTGCGAATAGCATCTTCATTGGGGGATGTCCTGGGGTGCCCCTTATCCAAACTGTGGGTTCCAAATAAAAATTCCTCCGGGTGCTTTAGACAACTTTTTGAGCCGATTTTTCCAAAAATGTTTATTGGCCAAATATACCTACACATACATAAAACACCATAATAAGTCCAAAAATGAGAACTATCAATATATAGAAGCGAGACAAATTAGACACAAAAATATGTCTATCAACAACCAGAAAACCAATATTGACAGTAATTAAGTTATTTTCTCAACTTCAAAACTTGTCTTTGAATTATGCAGTAAGCTAGGGGGCATTACCAAAAAAGATGAAAATGCAGCTAAAGAGGTCATTGAGGAAATTTTGTTCAAATATAGGGACATGTATAAGGCCATTGCAGCTGGTAAGCAGGTCCAGAACAGTTGTGACACTAGTAATTCAGTCGAGGCGGAGGAGGAGATCGATGAGGTTACATCAAGGTAGAATCAAGTGACTGATGGGAACTAAGCTGATTAATTGGAACATTAGGGGTTTGAACGCATATAATAAGCAGACTGCAGTTAAGGATCTGATAGCAGCTCAAAGATGTTCTATTTGCACAATTCAAGAAACAAAGATAGGCAATATGACTTCCTGGTTTGTAAGTCAACTCTGGTATGATTCAAATTTTGGCTGGGATTTCGTTCCTTCTCAAGGGGTTAATGGCAACAGTGGTGGACTTCTTACAATTTGGGATAACTCATGTTTTGAGTTGATTGATGTCAGGAAAGGTTATAATTCTACATCTTCACTGTTTAAATGCAAAACTTCTGGTTTTACTTTTATTCTTTCAAATGTTTATTCTCCTTGTGAATATAATATAAGCAAGGACTTTTGGAAGGATTTGGCAGAAATTAGAGGTTGGAATAATAAGTCGTGGTGTGTGGTAAGCGATTTTAATTCAGTAAGAAAGGAATAAACCAGGGGGAGATGCAAGAAACATGCAGTTTCTTAATGATTTTATTGCAGAACATGAATTGATCGATTTGCCACTGAATGGGGGTGCATATACGTGTAGTAATAAACATGATGAGCCATTGTTGTGCAGACTGGACAGGGTTTTGTTGTGTTCGCAATTTGATTCTCATTTCAAATATGCATTACAGACGGCTCTGGTAAGGACCATATCGTATCACAATGCATTATTGTTGGATTTGACGCCGGATATCAGGCTTCGGTCTTATTTCAAAATAGAACACCATTGGTTAAAACATTCAGAGTTTTATAACAATGTGGAGATTTGGTGGAGGACTATGCACTACACAGGTACTCCAAGTTATATTTTCTTTAGAAAGTTGCAGAATCTTAAGTTCTTTCTCAAAGACTGGAGTAAGATAACTTTTGGAGATGTGAGGAAAAGGGAGGATGATCTAACTAACAACATTAAAAGACTCAATTTGTTAGAAGAGAATGCTTCTCTTTCAGAAAGTCAGTTGGAGGAAAGAGCGAAAGACTTACTAAGTCTTAATGAACTGAAGATTACAAGGGCTAGGATGAGTTTTCAGCGAGCCAAGGTGAAAGGATTTCAGGATGGTGATAAGAACACAAAGTACTTCAATAGAATAGCTAAATCTAAAAGGAAAAGAAGCATTATCTCTAAGCTGGTGGTAGGGGGAGGAGATGTATTCAATCAAGACGTGATAAAACATGAAATTAAGCAGTTTTACACAAATCTCTTCACTGCTTCGGACAATATTTCTCTGAGCTTTGAGAATTTTAAATTTAATAGAATTGACAACCAGCAAATCACTTGTCTTGAAATAGAGTTTGATGAGGATGAGGTACGTACAGCTATCAAAAATTGTGGAACCAATAAGGCGCCGGGACCAGATGGGTTCACGCTAGAATTTTATAAGTGTTGTTGGGATATTGTGAAGGGAGATCTAATGCTAGCTATTAACTATTTTCATACTCATGGTAAAGCTGATTGGAGATTAAACATGGCTTTCACCAGGATGATACCAAAAACAGAAGATACGACTACACCTAAAGACTTCAGGCCTTTGAGCTTAATAAGCAACTTCTATAAGATAGTATATAAACTGTTGGAAGAAAGGTTGAAGATTGTGATGCCTGGACTTATGTCTAATGCACAGGGGGCCTTTAAGAAGAAAATGAGTTGGGTGGGATGGAAGAAAGTGTGCAGGCTTAAGAAACAAGGACGACTCGGAGTACGAAGTTTGAGACATGTGAACAGATCTTTGCTTTCCAAATGGCATTGGCGTTATGCTAACGAGAAGGAGGCTTGGTGGAGGAAATTAATGGCAGAAAAATATGGAACTTTGAATAGTTGTTTAGTTCCTATTCAGAAGAATGAAGCGATTGGTAAAAGTATATGGCAAAAAATTTCAAGAGCTAAACAGGACTTCATGGAAGTAATGCAGTTTCAGATAGGTGATGGCAGAAGTGTTAGGTTTTGGCAAGATTGGTGGTTATAGAAGATGGCGTTAAAAGACAAATATCCAAGGCTTTTTAAACTGAGCACACAAAAGAATGTGATGTTAGCGGATGTTCTTGGTGAAAGCATGGTCTTACACTTCACAAGGGCTCTCGATCCCGCTGAAATGATAGAATTTCTGGAGTTAAGACATGATTCGAGGAATACGGCAATTGATAATGAAGCTGCAGATAGTTTGATTGGAAGATTCTCAACTAAGACCGTTTATGAGAAGATTATGGATGATACAAATGCTCCTGATTTCTCAAGACTTTTGGAGAACAATCTTATTCCACCAAAGGTGATGTTTATGACATGGGCTTCTCTTCACAGGTCTTTACCAACAAGGTGCATGTTAAGGAGTAGAGGAATAGATATACAGTCGACGACTTGTGTGCTTTTTAATGAGGTAGATGAGAATTTGGAACATCTTTTTATTCACTGCAGCTGGACAAAAGCAATTTGGGATTATTTATTGTCTACATTGAAGGTGCAATGGACTATGCTAGAAACTTTCTTGACTCTGCTGAATAGATGGAAGTTATTCAAGGTTAGTAAAAGAAAATTTATAATTTGGCCGCTAACCCCATATGTTATTTTCTGGGAAATATGGAATGAGAGAAACAGAAGGGTTAATGGTGGAAGGGAAAAATCTAAGGAAGATATTCAGTTGATGGTAAAACAAAATATTTGTTTATGGAGTTCTCCAAAAGAAATCTTCAAGGATTACTCTGTAGGGCAAGTTTTATTTCAATGGGAAACCATCATTTCACTGTAAGAGCTCTTTTCTTTTCTGTTTTGTTGGCTTTCTAGGATTACCTTAATCCTATGTACATACTGTAATTATTTTTTTTCCTTTCAATATATCCTTCCTTTTTCTAAAAAAAAATATGTCCAAGGTAGTAAAAGAGATTTTTTATATTTCCAAATCTCTTTAGCTACTAAATCTACCATTTCGATATGGTTTTTATTTTCTAAAGCAAGAAAAATAATTTATAAAACTAAATAATAATATTGGTATTAATAACTTAACAAGATTCAATAAAACTTTATGCAATTTCGATATGGTCTCTTTATTATTTTTTTAGTAACTCAATCACTCTACTTCATCCCGGTGGTACTGACAGTTCTATGTTGGTGCCCCACCAAATCACTTAGAGAAACATTTTAGGATTGCAAAAATAAAAACAAAAAGCAATAAGACGGCTCAACGATATATGGCGAAACTACCATGTTATCTCTAACACCTAGGCTCTGTGCTTTTATGAATATACTCTATTTTTGGATGCATCAACTCCTACAACTAAGATGTTTCCATCCACTTAGATTGGTTAGTGTTATATTTATGGAGTTTAATAATGCAACTAAAAAGTTTCTCCCATACCCCCAAACTTAAATATAACATTGTCCTTAATGTTCTAACGATGAAATTCAAAGTATGAACAAGCAAAAATTGTTACCACTTGAAGAAAAAAAAGTTAAGGAAGGATACTACCGTGTCGCATGAGCATGAGTTACCTCCCAAGAAGTGCTAAGTTTAAAGTCTTCAGCCAAACGTCAAATACCACAAAATAGCTAATTACCTTTCAAACAAATATCAATAGTCAAAACAACTGTGGGTCAACAAAACCAAATAAAACTGCCACAACCATGAGATAACTGCACTGGATCAGAAAAAATGAACATATAGAGCACAACCTGATCTAAAATTTCTTGCAAGACAACTGGATTTTTCTGCGGCGCACACCTGGGCTTTATATATATATATGAGCGTCTTGAAAAATAGATTTATATAAACAATGGGTCTCTAATAGCTGGATTTCCTACTGGAAAATATCAGGGGGACCGGGTTGTGGAGTCTGAAGAGACTCAAGTAATACTTCAGACGCACTAGGCTAGAGTCCCAAGTTAGGGACTCCTAATAGGGATATTTGACAATCACAAGAACCATCACTACCCGCAAACTTAGGGTAGTCGGTACTCTCAGACAAACAACTAACTAATATTGCTTGAATTTCTAGATCACTACCCCCAAAATTAGGGGTACCATTACTATCTGTAAGTCCTAGCACTATATCTTGAATTTCGCGCTCCATAGAGTCTTTAAAGCACTCGAGAGCTTCTTTTAGTTCTATAATTTGGTCACTTATCTTAATTAAGAGAATCGTCTCATCAAATTCATCCAAAGAATCACCAAATAAAGTGTCGTCCCCATTATCCTGAAATAAAGTGTTAATCATATTCAATTCCGCTGGGTAACCAGAAGGTTGTCTAGTAATATTAAAGATATTTACTTCAATGATCATATTACCTAGGGCTGCACAAGACCCGCCCATGATACCCAAACCCGCCCGTACCCGTTAAACCCGTGGGTTTTTTTTGTCCAAACCTACCCGTTGTGGGTGCGGGGTTGGTTAAAAAAAAGGATGTATGTGGGTGCGAGGTTGGTTCTAGCTAATACCCGCCCAAAAAACCCGCAAAATATATACCATTAGATAAAACTAATCCTACTCGTCCATTATGAAACTTTAATACTAGTAGATAGGATAACTGATAACCCTAATTCACTCTTCTCTCTGTTTGGCCTATCCTCTTCTTCCTCCTAAGTTCTTTATCTCCACTAACCAACAACACATTTCAGGTATTGCTTCTTAGTTTCTAGCCGATTAATGCTCAAACACGATCAAGAGTTCACATTCACAAACCGTATACAGCCAACCCCTAAATTCAATTGCTTCTGTTATTGGAAATACACATAACTTCATCTTCTCTGATCCTCTAAACAATCGAACCCCAAACGTCAGCATCAACACTAGTTTTTTCCTTACTATTTTAGAAGACCAAAACCCCCAAATACATAATGTCTCGATCTTGATCTTGCACCAACGGATGTGAACGACAGCTGCTTTGAAATCCCAGCAAAGAAAATGCTCGAAACTCCTTCCTCTTGATTAGATAGAAATGAAGCTTTTGTTTGGTTAGGAAATGTCTTTTTATTCTTGAAAAGAAAAGAATATGTTGGAAGCTCATTTACTCCCACTATCGAAGTGTAAATGAAGATGGTAAGGACACGTCCCAATGTTTATGTCAACAATACTAGTAGATAGGATAACTAATTATTGCGGATTTAAGCGGGTTTAAACCCAAACCCGCCCTCCCCACAGCGGGCGGATAACAAAACCCGCCCGTTGTTTGTGGGTGCGGGGTTTGTTATGAAAATAAAACCCCGCAGTCTGTGGGTGCGAGGTTGGTTTTAGCTTATACCCTCCCATACCCGCCCATGTGCAACCCTAATATTACCAAAGGATATGTTCATAAATCCGGTCTTATAGTTGATGACGGCGTTAGTTGTGGCTAAAACCGGGCGACCTAAAATCACCCGAATTTGAGCACCGAGGTCCTGAACGGGATGGGCATCTAAAATAACGAAATCCACTAAATAGATAAATTTATCAACCTCAATCATAACATCCTATATGACACCACGAGGTACCCCGTGGTTGTAAACATGATACTGGAATAAGTTAATACTAGCTCATAAGTCAAGCAATGCCTTATCAACCGAGTGATTACCGATCACACAAGATATATTGGGACATCTAGGGTCTTTATACTCATGAGGTGTTTTGTTTAAAAGGATTGATAACTTACTTGACCAGTTAAAAAGGTTTTCTTATTTACAATAAGCTTATGCTTTCGTGTACAAAGATCCTTAAATAACTTGGCATAACTAGGCATTTGCCTAATTGCTTCTAATAACGGGATGTTTATGTTCACCTTCTTAAAATTTTCCATCTCATTTCGTAGAAAATCGACTCTCTCTTTGTTGGAGATAACAACTGTGGATATGGGGCTCTAGGAACAAAGTCGGACCTACCAAGAAGCGCATTGGCATCACTAGAAACTTTATAAGTCTCTTCATCTAGTGGTTTCTCTTGGGGACTAGAAGGTGGATCTAAAGTATGTCGATTTCTGTTCCGTTCCTAAGGGTTGTGACAGAATTCACTTGATTAAATGTTTTATCTCTTCTAGGATTAGAATTAGTCTGACTAGGGAACCTTCTATTCTCTCTCTCACTTAGAATCTTAGATACTTGACCTACTTGAAGTTCCAACTTAGCAAGAGTCTTAGCATTAGTTTGAAAATTATGCTCTGTTTCCCTTTGAAAACTAATATGGATCTTTGCTAACATTTCATGGGCTTCATTACCCCCTGGCTCTCAAGGTTTGTTATATTCGTCTGTTAACCTATATTTGTTTGGTAACTAAACTTATTGTTATTGTAATCCTCATATTTTAAGACAAAGAAGATTTCCTATTGGTTTCTCATATCTTTGTGTAGCACAAAGCTTGATCGGCTAGGATCAAACTAGAATCACATTTATTTCGATTGATTAGTTGCGTGAGATCGGCATCGCTTTATAGTTTCTTATTGGATTCTATATTGATTAATTGCAAATCTAAACTATGTTACTTTGGTAGTTGTTGGATAGATTGATCTAACCGGACAAAGGAGTTTATTAGTTTAAACGGAAGACCCTTTGCATATGAATTGGGATATCTTTATCTGGAAAGAATCTATAGAGTTGTTACCAAACAGATTTGTTGTTCTTTTACTGTTTGGAATACGATCCAAAGGAATTGTTCCAGTGCGTGCACTTATTGAATGTCGGAAGCGCAGGGATACTGAAGAAACTAGGTGAACTAGGTTTAGTTGCTTGGTCTCAACTATACGAAGTTGGTTTAGATTTTGTATATCAGCTTAATTTTGAGAGTATTCAATTCTAGACTTGGTCCTGGGGTTTTTCTGCATTTGCGGTTTCCTCGTTAACAAAATCTTGATGTGTCTTTTACTTTTCTATTTCCTAAATTATAATCGTTTATTATAATTAAAAGTAAAATACAGAAATGTTAACTCTGTATTACTTGATAATGATCCTATATAGTTTGGTTAAGTCTGAACCTATTATCAAGTAATCACACATTGATTGTTGTATTGTCTCGATCTCGTATCCATAGAAGATCACACACAGTATGAATACTGATTTTTCGTATTGTCTCGACTTTGTCCATAGAGAATCACTTTCGATAAGAGGACTTATGGCTCGTCATTACCTCAATTTTTAGTTCATTGGTCAAACTCGGATCCAGATGATGCGGTATGGGAGGACACTGCGCACATACAATCTCAATTTCTAGACTTCATCCTTGAGGACAAGGATCCTTAAATGGTGGAGGCAGTGTCATGTACAACAACACGGTACATTTAGTCTTAAGAGATAGTTTCCTTAGGCTAGAATCTATTTCAGTCTTTACTTTAATATTAAGGGTATTTATGTAAGAAGTATGAAATAAGTGTAATAGGGTTTTTATTACTCGAGTTCAATATCCGATCATTGATGTTATAATAGTTGTAGGATTCAGCTATTCAGGATTGGGTATTTAGGACCAATGATTGTGTAAGAACTAAACCAATTAATGAAAAACCATATTGTTCTTTGGAAGATAACCAGGCTCTGTTATCAGAAATAAGGTAGCTTGCTACCAAATAATTCATTTACAACTTGTACTAGTTCTGTACAGCCTCATGGAGTGTCATTCACAAATGTGTTAGGCATAAAACACCATAACCCTACTCATAATCTCATCTATCCAGTGAAATATGAAGTGTTCAGTTGTAGAACATCAATATCCCTATTCATCAAGGAATATATAGTTTTTTCATCTCCGGAAAAAAAAACAAAATTCTGATTTTGAGAATGTTTATCATAATCTGTAATACTTATAGCGTGTTTGGACGATAGTAGCAGAAGTCAGAAACAAAAAGATTTTGCTTTATAATTCGCAAAAAATTGGCTTTTTTATATTTGATAATCGTTCTGAAAATTTCAATATTGTTATTATTATAGTTAGAATCGGCAAAATCTAGCATGAAAAAAATAACTTCCGACAAGAATGCTTTATAAATCAGCAATTTTCTATATATATATAAATACTTCATTTTCATTTGGAGCAACTACAATCATGAGTTGCTAAATGGAAAAATAGCTGAGCTATATCTAGCTTTTTCTTTTTGTTCTTCCGTTTCAAGCGTAGTGGTGTAGGGAGTGTTATATCCAATACAAATTATGAGTACCTCTCCAAATATATAATATATATAAATCTGTATGTTACAAATATACATTAAAAGAACGTCCGCGAGACGCTCTGGTACAAACATGAGTATAATTTGCATGCCGACATCGAACTCTACTTAAATGCGCGTCCAGGTACATCCGTTGTTTATAATGGTATCCACACGCACACGATACTTATAATAGCGTCTAGACATATTTGGAAATTTCTAAATTCAGTTGCCGTGTTTGGATTAGAAATTTAGCAATTTAGTAACTCAAGTCAATCTCGGCGCAATTGTGTTTATTTTTGCCAAATGTGGATTTTCGTAACAACAAGCTCTTAGGGCCCTCATAGATCAGTATATCGTCTTTGTATGATTGTTTTCGAACAACAAATAAAATAGAAAAGAGAAAGATGATTTTTTGTTCATCAACCAGCACAAGAACGACTCAACAAGACAACAACACTGATTTGAGTCCAACCAGAGACTAATACCTCAAAAAAAAAAAAAAAACAAACAAAAAAACTTCTTCTGCTTCCCACGTAAACTATATCGTTCTTCTCTGAAAAAGACATGATCATCATCAACCAGAGGAGATATGGTGTTCTTCATCACCTGAAAGTAAAAAACCTAAATCTAACTTCATTCATTCTTTTTCTTTCTTGGATTTACAAAATTTGAGGAAAATTTTGAAACCCTAACTTTTCTTTGTTTTGTTTACCTAAGATGTTTTATGGGTTTATATATTTTTTACAAATATTGTTTATTGTTTTAGATCACATGTTGATTTGCTGAAATTTATCTTCCTTGGAACAATTCTTACACATTTGCAAGTTCAAGGTTGAAATCACTAGGGATAACATCCCAACTGATTTGAAAAAAGTCAGTTAAATATATTATTTACTCATTTCATTCTTGATTTTGGTTGATTTTGCTTTTGGTTAAAACATCTCGCCTGATTGAATTGCATATATAGCTTGAAAGAGATTAACTTTGTTAAATTAATCATACACACATTTCTATTTGTCAACTAAGATCATTAGTCATATGGTTTTGTGAAGCTATATGTTGAAGCAGTATGATCTTCTAATTGGATTTTGTTTAGTGATATTAGGATATCTGGATTGCACTCTATTACTTGGGTCTCTTGTGGTACTTCTGGTGGTGATCATTAGGCATACGATTTTGGAAAGCTGTATGTGGAAGCATAAGTTTGATAGTATCGTAAAGCTAGTGCAACTATCTTGGACTATACATTGACATATATTATCCCATATTTCTACTGGTAATCCTTTAAAGTTTTATTTATTCATGTTTATTTTATTTTTAGCACTAGCCTGATATAATTAAGTTGATTTTATAGATTGTAATGATATTCGTGTGGGAAGTTATTCTCTGCCGCCCAAAAGAGGTATGTTCGACACTAGAAGTACTGGAGCTTGACGAAAATAATGTTTTGAGAGCATTCGATGTTATATCGAGACCGGTATAAAAAATAGTAGTAATATCTAGTTATACAAGGAAACTAAGAGTAGTAAATATTATTTCGTTTTATGGAAAAATAGTACTAATATCTATTTATACAACTAGTGAATTTTATTTAAGGGTACTGGTAGGAAAAAATAAGTTATATACTTCTTAACATGTGTTGAAAATTTAGAAATTCCATCTAACGTGATCTAAATTTTGTATACTAAAAGAATAAATGAATAATATTGGCCAATTAAAGTTAGATACTAATTTTGTTCAACTATAGTTCCATTTATAACTTTCTTATATGGTATCACACACCGTTTCCCTAATTCTCATTGAAAAATTGTATCTTAGTATAAAACTTCTATGGATTTTAGTGCATAAAGATATAAAGCTAGAGTATATATATAAAGGTAGATATAATCCATATTAGATCACCTTACCAAATCATACTGCTTTAGATTAATCATACTGCTTTAGATCATGTATAAAATCTAGATAACAGTAAATACATAAATTGGCAAGTTTTACCATTGTGTTACAGTATAAATTTTGATATTGCATTTGATCGTTTTACCAATTTCGATATTTTTACTCGCTGAAGTATGAATCTTTAAGTTTTCAGTCTTCACCGAATTTCTTTGAAAAAAATGTTATGGTATTTAACACCACTATACCAATTCACCAACCCACACGGATTTTAATAATGTTGTTCTTCGTTGATAAAGTATTTCATCAATGATATACTTATCATTATATATATATATATATATATATTATATATATATATATATATATATATATGTGTGTGTGTGTGTGTGTGTGTGTGTGTGTGTGTGACACGAGCTAAAAGTGATGCAACACGAGCTAAAATAGATAATAACCAAATGACATTTGTAAAACATTCCAGAGATGCTCTAAGTGCAAATTGAAGTGGACTTTTACAAAGATAATTGTTTTTCGGAACCATAATTACCAATTGAAATTTTTTCTCAAGTCAATTTGCTAAATGTATATGCAAATCAGGGAGATTTTATTAATCAAACGAAAATAAAAATAGAAGGGAAGAGGTTGTAGGACTTAACCTCCAAGGAAAGAAAGAATAAACATGAACAAATATAAAATTCTTTCTGAAAGCAACAAATTTTACTTTTTGAAAGATATAAATTTCTTGAATATGAAAAACCTATATATCGACATATGAAAAGATACCCAAATACACCACAATCTTTAAAATATCCACCTATAAATAGGAGGGAGCTGATTTGGAGAATGACATACCAACTCTAAGAGCTTTATGAGTTTTCTCTCCTACTTCTCTTCTATTTTCAACTTGTGAGGATATAAAACAATATTTCTAGAGAGTTAGTATTATGAATAGCTTCTTGTTATTCATAAACTAGTGATTGATTCATCAGTCTTTGAGTGTTGTTAACTCTCTGCAGAAGTCCTATAATACAGAGTTGATCATAACCGTTTGTGGATGTAGGCATATCGTCGAACCACGTTAATTCTCGTGTTCTTGCTTTCTTGTTTCTTTTAGTGTGCATCTTTTTTGTTTCTACTATACTTCTACATTAATCCAAGTGTCATGTGTAATTATTATCAAATAATGCTGATACCTTATATCGGAAAGATCTGTTGATTCGTATCAGTATTTATCGGATGATATTATCGGGCATATTTCGTATCGCGATATTGTCGGCGATACATTGACCGATACCGACTACGCCAGTCCACATACAAAATTCTAACGAGACCCAACCAGAATCCGTATCGAACCCATAACTTTCTCCTTACTGGAATTGTTGTGATACCACTAAGGTATACTCTTGGACCCAAACATCCATTAATTTATTTTCCCGTAATATATATTATCATGGGACAATTAAATTTCACTCAAGTCATTTGACGAAACCAGTTTAGCCTCCAGAGAATGTATTAATAAACTTCAAAGACTCATTAATTGGGGAATATATTTATGATCCTAAAGACTCATTAAAGTCTAAATGTATTTATGGCTCCTTAAAGTACCTCGAACTGAAACGTTTTTTTATTCTAGGCACAATCAACACAGAGACATCCAATTGTGCCCCTGAGTTTCACTCTCCTCCCCCTTGAGCCTGAACTTTCTCCTGCAAGATGGGGCATAAGTTTCCAGTTGACCCATTTTCGGCCCTATGTGTCATGGATCACAGCGGTAGATCCGAAATGGTGTGTCTGGGAGAGCTTTCGGGGGACCAATAGGGGGTGGGCACATAGGCGGGGTATATTTTTTTTGGGTATAAATCCGGTAGATGGGAAGCGTTTTCGGCCCTCCTATTTGGCCAAAGGTGATGGTACTCTCTTTGAGTAGCTTTGGGCAAACGTATGTCAGACAGAAAGATATTTTGTTTTGTTTGATAAATGCAGTTACGATTAGCAACATCAATGAGATCGTTCACAACATCACGAAATTATTGCACAGAGAAACATTAATTGGTGTGTCAAGTCACATCAAGAAAGCAGTAATAAAATGATAACATGATGAAACCTAATGGGACTGTTTGGTAACCATTATTTTAATGGATTATCGGCTTATAATCCATTATGCAGATTATAATGGATTCTATATGCGTTTGATAACCATTATAATAATTGCTTATTTTAATCATAATTGAAAAAATCCATTATTTTCATAAATAAAAAAAAGTTGTTTTAAAAATTTATTATGATCAATTATTTTTTCTAAGGAACTCAAATTGAATTTTTTCTTCTTATTTTCTCTAAACTATCAAGAGAGAGACAAAAAAACAACATAGGACTAAAAAAATATCCTAGATCATTGTTCTTTCCTCTCCTTTTTGAGATCATCATTTTAAGATAATCAATTATCTGAAAAAAGTGTTTGGAAAAATTTATTTTTAAAATGATTCTATCAAAATCATTTATCAATTTATGATTATCTATAATCATAAATAGATAATCATAAATTTTACCAAACAAGGCCAATACGTAAACAACAATACTTGGTACTTAAGTGCAGTACCATACCGCTGACTATTTTTGTTGAGTCATTTGAGTCATTTTTGGTATTGTCTCTTGTAATGTTTGGCTCGTCAGTGTTGATAATGTCCGAGGTCCATACACGTTTACCTTCACATTTATTTCGCACAATGTTGTTATGTATAGGACGTTATTGTCAGGTACCAACTGAAAGGTATCATCATTTGAAGACGCAAATCCTGTTTGGGATGCACATTGGTGTTGGGCGTGCTTTGTCTTGGCTGTCGATTTCTTGATCTTAGTTGGTAGGTAGCCAAAAGTTTCTTTGTTCCATTCTAAGAGAGTTTGTCCAGTTGTAATAAGCTTTAGTTGGAGGTTGAGTGTAGGTTCATTATCTTTTTGTTGATCCCAAGAGGAATCGACTATTTGCTTGAGTTGGGGGTGAGAGATCCAAAAGTGTTCGAATTTGTAGCTTTTTGTTCTTTGCCAGTCCATTGCTTTCTTTTGAAGTAGTGTTGGGGCATGATCAGATGTTATTCTTGGAAGGTGAGTAACTGCCGCATGGGGATTTTTTGTTCGCCACATTTGGTTTGTTAAAGCCCTATTTAATCTTTTTAAGATATTTTCTTTCCCCATTTGGTTGTTTGTCCAAGTGTATGGGTCTCCTCGGAATCCTAAATCTATAAAACCCATCTGGTCCATCAGAGTGAGGAGAGGTTGAGATTGAGCATATGTGACTTGCTTCCCTCCTTTTTTCTCCAATTGATTTAGAACGTCGTTAAAGTCTCCTATCAACAACCATGGGGTAGATGGATTGATAATGTCGAAGATTGTTGGAAATTATTGCCAAAGATTTTTCCTTATATCTGGATACGGAGGGCCATAAATACCCGTGAAGAACCATGGTTGTTCTAGAAGTGGTGGCGTAACTTTTGTGTGGATGTAATTTTGAGATTGAAGTAGTATTTGGATATTTAAGTTATCTTTACACATTAAGCATAGTATGCCTCTCCTTCCAATTTTTGGGACGTTGACATAATTATTGAATTGAAGTGATTGAGATAATCTTCTTATGTGTTGATCGTTAGCTAGAGTTTCAGAGAGAAATAGTATGTTAGGTTTGTGAAGTGAAACTAGTCCTTTCAAGTGTTGAATAGAGGGTTGGAGGTTTATGCCTTGACAATTCCAAGAAACAATAGTCATGCTTTTAAAGGATGAATTAGTCTGAATGGGTTTTGCAGTCGGAGGGATGTGAGAAGTTTAATTACGGTTTGGCAATAGGTTTAAATGGGCTTTTTTGAGAAGATGGGATACTTAGGTTTAAGTGGGATTTTAAGAGAAGGGAAGATTTTTGGTGATAGTTAGAGCAACTGCAGTGGGCGACTAAACCCATTTATTTGGTCTCTGAACCAGGCGTAGCGGGACGGACCATCGACCAAATCCCAGACTAAATCAACAGTGGGCGATTATATTTGGTCGGCGACCAAAGACCAAACCCAAATTTTAGTCGAACGTTGATATAGTGTTCGCCCCACACCAGGCGTTGATATAGTATTCGCCCCACACCAGGCGGACGTAAAGTCCACGCCCCACAGCAGGCGTGGTTTATACCCCCGCCCCATATATATATATATATATATATATATATATATATTAAATTTTTTGTGGGGCGTGGTTTATACCTCCGCCCCACTAAACTTTTTGAATTCTTTTGAATAGGGCGAGGTTTATACCTCCGCCCCATTGTTTTTTTTTTTTCTAATTTTTTTTTTTCGAAACCTCCCCCACTCCAGGCGAACGTATAATCCACGCCCCACCACCAGGCGAACGTATACTTCACGCCCCACACCAGGCGAACGTATAATCCACGCTCCACCAAATTTAGTCTTCCACCCATAGCGTCACACACCAGACTAAACCCAAATTTTGGTATTTTTTTCCCTCTTTGGTCTTTGGTTATACTCGCACCACTGCAGTCGCTCTTAGGAGATGGAACTGTTCTACTAGAATATGATTAGGTGACCAATCAAAAGGGTTTTGAAAAGTGATGGCTCAGTCAAAACAAGGAAACTTAAGCTTGTAAATTACCCAGAGTTACACAGAGAATAATGTATGATTATCAACAAGCCTTAAGGAATGTTAAAAACAGCAAATTCAAGAGTATAACACAGACAGCAAATTCAAGAGAAAAGCACAGAGTTGAGTAGTATAAGCTGGGAATTCAGTGAATATATTCTAGAAAACAACATAGTTTAAGATTATAAGGAAACTGAAGCTTGTATAATTCCACAGAGAATAGAATATGATTTGTCAACAAGCCTTAAGGAATGTTAGAAACCACATATTCAAGAGTATAACACATATAACAAAATTCAAAACAATAGCACAGAATTGAGTAGTATATGCTGGGAACTCAGAGAATAGATTCTAGAAAACAACACAGTTTAAGGTTAAAAGGATACTGCAGCTTGTATAATTATACAAAGAATAGTAAATAATTTTGTCAACAAGCCTTAAGGAATGTTAAATACAGTAAAATTCAAGAGTATAACAAAGACAACAGAATTCATAAGTATAACACAGAGCTGAGTAGTATATGCAAGGTACTTAGTTGAAAAGATTCTAGAAAACAACACAGTTGAAGGTTATAAGGACAATCCAAAATTTTGGTAACCTTAAGATGATATTATGTTTCAGAATCTGGAAAAACTATCAAGAACTCTCAAGAACTCTTAAACCATTGAGGAATTACAAGGTTAAACAAATAAAAGAACTATCAGTCGAAGCTATTCAAAGATATCAAATCGAAATGACAAAAATTCTAAAACCAGACCATCAAGGAAAATTGAGCTTATGTAATGTGTCTAAAATTCCAAGAGTTTGAAGTAATTCAAGTAATGTAAACCAAAGGTGCTAATACAGGGCCAACCAAGTCAGTACAACATCAGATAGAAGACAGTTCAATGTAATCTTAAGGAATTCAAAGAAATTAAGCATGCACACTAAAAGGAAGGGGAATGGTTCTTAACTTAAGTGTTGTGCAGATTGTAATACTTAAGTGGCAGAATATAAAGAGTAGATATATGCATACAGAATCAGGTACTTGGCTATATATATAAAGACATACAAATAGATTGAGCAAGCAAAAAAGGTGTAAACCACCAGCTCATCCTAGACAGAAACTGGGAAACTAGCAAGCATATTATACAAGTGCTATGGAGTATTTACACAGTGGATCAAAAATAACTGAAAGACTAGCAAGCATATTATACTTAGAATAGGGTTATAAACAGAGTGAACCAAAAAAAATAAGAGATATCCACCGGCCCTTGTAAGTCTTTGTTGTTTTGGGTATGTCTGACAAAGGTGGATGTTGGTGTTGTCATTACTTAAAGTTTGCAGATGGTGCAGTAGTAGCAGGCTGTGTGGGATTGTCCTCAATTGTAGTAGAACTGAGTGTGCCAATGATGGAGTTGATAGATGGAGAGCATGTTGGTAGCTCCAAATTGTCAAGCTTGAACTTTGTGGCAGGCTAATAGACATTAATCCACTGTTCAAGTTCTTCGTTAGTGACTGATTTTGAAAAATCTGGTGCTGATGAAGAGCCTATGCATGTATTATTAAGATAACTTTGCTGCTCAGGGTTGAGTCTCTTTATGGCAGGGCTTGGCAAGTCACAGTCTGAAATGAGTTCTGATTCTTCTATGTCGGATACAAGGAAAATTTTAGGACTGAAAGGCTATTGTATCTCATAAGGTTGAGGTGGTGAATGAGATATCATTTCAGAGCTAAGAGTCTCAAAAGTGTTGCTTTCTTCAACTAGCCAGGATTACAAATGGATCTTGAAGAGTCTGAGGAGGTGCTAGAGTGAAATCCTTCTTACCTATAACCCTCATCGATGAAGAAAGAGATCTCGGACTGTCTTGATCGAGAGATAGCATGAGATTCAATAGGGGTTGAAACCCAGTCACTCCAATCAGGTCGGGTTCTTCAATGTCCACATTGTGCAACATCTCTTGAAAATAGTCATCATCATACTGAGGTTCTATAAATGTACCAAGAGCATGAATATTATCTTGTAGAGGTACTTGTAGTGGATCTTGTAGCAGAAACTCTTGGTGGTTGAGTAGGTAAACCTCAATGCAGTTTTGGTGCTCATGTCCTAGTCTGTGACAATGTCTGCAAAACAACCTTGGTAGCTCTTGATAGACAAAATCGATTTTGTTGACGCTCCTTCGATCGTTAGGTGCAGTTGTACCAAATTAAAGTGGCTGAGTAATATCAATTTTAAGCCTAGTTTTCATGGTGCTGTAACCATTATAGTGGTGAATAGGGTCATCAAAAGCTATAAGAACTCCAAAGTTTTGAGTGTTCTCTATGACATTGAGGATTTTTGTTTGCTCAGGGTAAAGTTTGTGTAGTGAAATCTCAAAGTGTTCAGTTGTGATTTCAAAGTTATCTGGGAGTACTGAGAAATTACATGGTTGAAACATGAAGGTGTCTCCATAAATCACCCTAGTTCCTTGCCTAAGGACATTAAAATACTCAAAGCTGGATTCAAATTTTATCAAATAAAAACCCCTACCAAGCTTGCTAACTGAGATTTCATCAGTAAGCTTCCATCTATATTTTAGAGCATTTCTTAAGAAAAAAGAGTTTTTGTTCATTTTTGTTAAAAAACAACCAACCAGCTGACGCTGCCAATCTCTAACAGGAAGTAAATCATTCCTAGCATGAGAATCAAGAAAACCATTGTTTGCAACATCTCTAGAGCTAAGGCTAGACATAGCGTAAGCAAACAAGTAAAGCAGAACATTAAAGGAAAAGGAAAAAAAAAAAAAAACAGGCAATGAACTAGGGAGAGAGGATAAAAGGGTGAGGTAAAAGTGATTGGTTTGAGCCAAATTTATAGAAGACAAGATCATAGAGAGCTCTTTGGATTTGATTTATTTTTTTATTTTAATTTTTTTGCAGAGGGAGGATTGAAATGGTTACATCAAGAAAATAGGCTTAGGGTTACATGTTTAAATCTCTAATTGCCACTTCAATTCTTTTATCTCCAAAGGTGAAATATAAAATTGATCTGAGCAGACAGCAGCAACAGAGTGGATGAACAGTACTCCTAGAAACTTGTAGTGAGGACCCGCTGATTGAAAAACCGTCGATTAACAGAGAGGATAGTTGAAATCTCATGATGAATTTCTCTTCCCGTAGGCATAGACAGCACCATTTTTCATTTTCTGGCTCTTTATAATGAGGTCGTCTCCAAAACATCACAAAAACTATCGTGTACTACATAGAGAAACAAAACTGTGTCAAGTCACTTCAAGAAATACCTCAGTAGTATGATAACGTGAGCTAATAAATAATGCTCAGTTCATTGTTTAATAAAATACATGCTTCAAAAAATAAAATAAAAATAATAATGCTCAGTTTTACCAAAAAAAAAAGTGTTTATGAGGAAAGAAAGAAATTTTATTAAGGAATCGAAGAGTGTACATGAATAGCTTTTACATGAGGGGAAAAAAAAAAAGTTGCAAAAAAAAATGATCCTCAAGGCAATACTATGAATGAAGGTGCTAAAATATCTATGGTATATTTGTTCTAAACGCGTTTACTAGCATGTTGGTGCGTGGATTACATTTTTGTACATTTATCAGCTGATCTATCACAGCAACTCAAGTTAACCAGGACGTTATTATAGGTAAGGTACCAAATGAAAGGTATCATCATTTGGAGACATAAAATCAAATTACGACTGCCTTCACCTCCAAAATTAAGGGTATATTAATTAAATACCCTTAGTTTTGACACCCAATAAATATACCCTTATACAACAATATAAATACTCCTCTCATTTAAAAACTTTATCCATTAAAATATATATTACCTTAATACCCTCATTTATAATATTATTTTACATTTAAAAAACCTTATCCCTTAACAAATTTCTTTCCCTACTACTTCACATCCACCACCACCAGCAGCACCGCCGCCACCACCACTGCACCACCACCACCACTTACTAACTACAACCACCACTAATATTCCACCACCGCCATTAATATTCCGCCGCCACCACCACCACCACCACTTACTAACTACAACCACCACTAATATTCCACCACCGCCATTAATATTCCGCCGCCACCACCACCACCACCATCGTTGATGCTGTCGATGTTGTTGCTGCCGCTGCCGCCGCCACTACCGCCGCCGCCATCAAAATTAGGTGTCAACAATTGAAGTTGATCCAAAAAATCAAAAGTTCAAAAATAACTTTACTAACTAATATTCAGTTGTTTTTTTTTTTTACGTCAACAATCGAAGTTGATCCCAGTGAATGGAATCAACAACCAAAGTTGATATAGAAAGTAGAACTCAGGAACAATGTTTCCAGATTATAGTGTCAACAACCAAAGTTGATCCCTTTAAGTGGGATCAACAATGAAAGTTGATCCACAAAAACTGGGATCAACAGTTAGAGTTGACAGCATTTATACGAGCACTAGTGGAAAATGAGTTTTTTAAGCCTACCAGGGATTTATAGATAAGACTTCCCTAGAATGCTTTATATATAAGGCTTCCAAAGATAGTCTTTTTCATAACCAAAATAAATCAAGCTCCCATAACAGTCTTAATATAAGGGGGCAGTTTAGGGAATATAAAAGGCTTCCACGTGGATTTCTGTTAGGACTGCCGGAGGAACTTGTTTGCGTGGTCCCACTTCAGTTAAGTCTGGCATAGAAACTAGTTTCTATAATACCTCTCTAGAAACATACACGTGCCTCCTCTATCACTTCTCCTAGTTATCATAAACTCTTTTTTTTTCTTTTTCTTTTTCTTCCTTACTGACGGCAAACACTAACCTCTCTCCATCTTCATCTCCTTCACGAAACTAGAAATTGAACCCCCTTCAACAATAATGGTGAAACAGTAGAATAACAAGAGAAATTGAACCTTTTCTTCATCTACTCTATCTCCTCCAGAAAACCAGAGGAACGAAAAACCCCATTTTCTGAATTGTGTTCATCATTAAATAAACTCCATACTCAACCTCCTCATGACCTCTCATCTCTCTAGAAACCCAAACTTTTCCAATTTAAACTTTAATAATCGTTCAATTCACAAGATCTATTCAAGGTCGTCAATTAATCAATAACTGGTGTTGTTTTTTAACCATTTGAAGAAGTTAAAAAAGAGCACAAAATGAAAACCCTAACTGGTGTTGGATTTTTTTTCGTGGTATGGGTAATTCTCAATATTACATCTGCAAATAGCTAATTATAGGGTAAGAAACACATAATGGAAATCCTAATTTTCCAATTTTTTTTTGAAGCATGTTAAATTTCGCAATTTCAGTTCTCTTGTAATTGATTTGTACATTGATTTTGTTAATTTTGCCGCTGAAGCACATCGGTATGGACATGTGGGATGTGGCTCTGAAGATAAGGGACAAAAATTTGCTCGAGAAATTGTATACTGAGAAGATCTATGTCAGATTTGTTTTTTCCCGATTAATTGATAGTGTTTTCCGAATTTGATTTCTCTTGATGGATTTATTGTTATTTTTACTAGAGCATCAACAAGTAAAGTTAGAGTTTTGATTTTTATTTTGTTTACTCATTTGAATTGAAGAATCTTGTTTTACTTTTCAGGGGTTTGGAACGGGGTGCTGGTTACTACACTAGATATTTAAACAAGGGGAGGATACATAAGCTTCATTATTTGTGTTTCCAATAGATTTCCACAAATAATGAAGCTTATGTATCACTTTCAGTTCTCATTCAGTTCTGTTTGTAGCTTATTGTGGTGATACGGTGGTGGTACTAGATATGGTGGTGGCAGAATATCTTTCGTCACTTACAGCTCCAAGAAAGGTATGCATTATGCATATATGGATATGGATTTAGAATTTCTATAATAATCTTATTTACTGATCTTTCTGTGTGCACTAGGAAGTGACTCCAAAGATGTTAGAGTTCATGAGAAATCTAAGAAAGGTATTTGCTTTTGAGAAAGATTAGTGAAGATTTCACATTTATATTTAATTGATGGTATTGGTTTGGATAATAAACCTTAAATCTAATAGCAAGAAATTATTGTTGGTGTTGTTGGGGGATTTGGTCTTCTTAAGACTACAGAACAGCTTGGGAATGTGTTCACAAGCCCGATACGCACATGGATACTAATAATGAGGAAGAAGTCTATGATGATGAGGTTAGTTCCTTTTTTATACTTTCAAATTTAATTTTGTAGTATATCATGTAGAAGCTATATCATTGTTTCGATTTCAAATATTGCTACCACAATTACCTATTATTGGATACGAGAGCGGGTGTTTTATTTATCGTGATACACTATTAATAATGTAACATGATATGATTAGGGAATGTGGGTTCTTTTTAGGACTTGAATCTGTAGAAGCTATTATCATTGTTTACCCTTTTATAGGTTTCAAGGGGGAACGCCTTGGTATATGTTACAGAATTTTCAAGTGGTGTTCTTTTATGTCCTAATGCAGCAACGCGGGGACTGACTCTCTTGGTGTAGATTTGGACGTGCAGGTATATTTCATCTGATTTTTTATTTTCTTTGGAACTCTATAAGTAAGTTCTCTGAGGACTTCATTTTGATTCTCATATGTTCCCATGGGCGAGAATCATTGATTTTATAGTGACATATCTGGTTGTGTGTAAACTTGATTATTTTGTTGTTTCTTTTATTGGAAGTAACTGTATAAAGAGTGCGTACCAAACAATGATGAATGCAACTGAAATGGTACATATATGGACAACATGAAATCCAAAATGCATCTCGAGAGATTGCTTTGCAAGTGCACTTGGAGCCTAGTACATTAAGGATGAAGATTGTGAAGTAGTTGTACAGTTGGTGGTAAAAGCTGGCTATCTGAATACCGAGGAGCTGGCACTCAATGACTAGTTTCGCGTAAGACATACCCTTGAGATTATCATGGTTAGTTTCATTTTTTTGGTGCTAGAGTTGTGAATTATTGCAGGTTCTCAGTCTTGTCGGTGCACAAAATGCATCCCTTCATCCTGATGATGTATTATTACTAGATATCAGACTTGATTGCTTTATATCATGCATAGGCGAAATTCAGTAAGGATCTTGATGGAAAGATTACACTTAATTTCTTCAAAGTGGATTATGACTTAGGACACATTTGTTATATCTTATGCTTAAGCATCACATTTTTTATAAGCATTTTTTGTTTTGCCATCTGTTGTGAATTGTAGAGTGTTTGAACAACTTGGGTTTCTAGTTCAAATTTATCTCATGCTTTGTGGACCTTAGTTTATCTTGACCTTAGTGCTCGTATCTAGCAGTCACTTTATAAGTTGGGAAATCATGGGGTTTTAGGGAAGTATGAAAAGATGGCTCACATCATTAAATTTCCTTAAAAATAGATATTTTAAGATTCTATTGTGGACAAATGTGATTCCGGATGTCAACTGCTACCGTGGATTGAACCTGATTTTTTTTTTCCTATTTTTCCTGGCAACACTTATCAGATTTATTTATCTGAATAAGAAATAAAATATCTTATTTTCCCATCTTTTGCCTATTCCTTGAAGGCTGACGCATTGTTTATCTTGTAGGTTTGAAGTGGATGATTATGATTGGTTGAGTTTGCTCCTTGCTTGAGGCAGAAGGCATACAAGGAAATTAAAGAGTATGTGTTCATTTTTGGACTGGCATAATCATTGAAACACTTTTTAGGAAGATTGTAACAAGAACATGAGTCTACATAGTTACGTATTGAAGTTCTATATGAAATAGATGTGACATTTTGATTAGAATGCTAGCAATTGCCGACAAAGATGAGTACCAGTAGGTCCACCAGCCCCAGCTGTCACTATGAAACTTATTATTTTGTTTTTCTATGGTGTGACATGTCCGTAGTCCTAATAGCTTTTGTCATTGTGAAGTACTGCGTGCAACCTTAGTGATTGATATACAAGTGGCTGGTACAAGCAATTGATTTGTAGATCGAATGGGGATTTCATTTCTCTTTTGCATATCTACTGTTTTCATACTTTTTTTTTATATTCCAGAATCTAGTCACACCAATCTGTTTGGTATGATATGGCATATATCATATTTTTAATTCATATACAAGTGGATGGTACAAGAAATTGATTTGTAGATTGAATGGGGATTTCATTTCTCTTTTGCATTTCTACTATTTTTATACTTTTTTTTATATTCCAGAATCTAATCATACCTATCGTTTGGCATGATATGACACATATCACATTTGTATGCCATAAGATGATCATGCTATTTCAACTTATGTTGTTGAATTTACCTGTTGATTGCAGATGAGATGAAGAACTTTTTGGCTTGCATATGTCGACATGGAAATCCTTTATACTCTGAAAATGTTGACAACCCTAGCAATGTCATGGAGCTTAGGTTTTGGGCTTTTTAAAAAGATAAACATTAGCAAGGACTGGTAATTGCTTACAACTTTTCGTTATGTTTTTGTAGGATTTGTTTTTCATAATTTAACTAGGTCTCCTACTGTATCCTATCTCTTGATCTTTCTATGTTAGTTGAGAAGCTCCATAATTTTGATAATTTATGTATATCTGATCATGGGTGGTTGGGACATCTGGATGCTCATCATTTTCTTATTACTGTTGGCATGAGCAGGTGAATTATGTAACTGAGTTTTACCATCTCAATGCTTTGCAGGCTGCAAGAGAAACTAGTGCACTTGAAGAAGCGAAGGATAATGTTGAAAAACAAGTGGAGGCTCTTACATGGCATTTGCAGTTGATAGGTGTTGGCATGTTCAAGGTGTTGCGTGTAAAATGTTACTACTAAACTATGGAGTATTTTAGAAAAAAAATTGTTGAAACTTAGAACGTCGTCCTTGGCAACAATCTGAAAATAGAAGATTGAACACCATATTACCATATGCATTGTGATACTTTTTAGGTCAAGTTGCCTTGGTAGTTTTATCTGAAGAAGATTCAGATTTGGATCATGAGTGATTCTGGTTTTTTTAATTTGTACAACAGATTCTGTTTTTAATAAAATGCTAATTCAATTTTTTGTTTGTCATATCTGAGTTTAGTTTCATATTTATAGATGGTTCCAGTTTTGGATTCAGCCGATTCAGCTAAATCATTTTTTAATTCATCTGAATTAATTTCATTTTTTTTATAAAATATAATCCAGCAAAACAGCTGCTTTTATCAGTAATGAATCACAGGCTGCCAATGGTAGTCGTTATTTGAAAATTTTAAAGAATCTCAGAAGCAGTCTTTTTGGGAAATAAGACTACAAAGTTGGGGCTCCCGAAAACAGTCGTTTTTCAAGGTTTTAAGTGTTTCTCTGGCAGACTTTTTTATTTCAATTTCCACTAGTGGAGTCTATCTACTGTAAAAACCAATAAACCTGAAACCTTCAAACTGACATATCCTTAAGAAACACAAGAGTAACAAAAATTTCTACAATAACCATCTATGATACAAAAAAAACGAAATGATATATAGGAATGAGTGAACTTGGCGTGAGTCGAACACGCATCATCTGACGTGGAGTCAGTCATGCTACCATTGCACCACAAATTCAACATTCGAAGAACTATACATCTATAAAATCCGAAGACACAACCAGTACCATCAGTCAAACAACATTACACAAACACAAACCAACAAGAAAATCAAGCTAATTTTTTAACAAACATGATTTAAACTACAAACATGACTATACTAATCCAAGAAAATGCTGTCAACAATAGGAGTCAGTAGTTGATCCCATAGAAAATGCTGTCAACAACAAGAGTTGATCCCATAATAGAATCAACAACATAAGTTGATCCATAAAAAATTGCGTCAACAACAATAGTTGATCCCATGTATGGGGATCAACAACAGTAGTTGATACTCGTGAAATTGAACATAAAGAGTAAGGTAACCGAAGTAATAGTAGTTACCTCAGAGTTTTCTTTGAAACAAAGAACTGATCTTCTTGTATTTATCATTCGAGCACCACCACCACCACAATCACCACCACCACCACTATAACAACTTCCACTACCACCAGTACAACACCAAATAAACACAAGTCACCTAAACCATTACCAGTAAACAATTGAAACACAATCAAAATCACAAAATCATTGACACCTATACTAGTGCAATCAAATGTTTAAATCAAATGTACATTATTGAAATCAGATTCAGTCATTACCGTCAATAGTTGATGGAGTAGTATTCAACAACTTTTCGTCCAACCTCACTGTAGTTGCAGGAAATCCTACACTACACCCCTCACTAGAATTCACACAACTAATCCATTTGAAGATGGTTAACTATGAATTTTATTAATTATTTTCTTGAAATGCTTACAAGAGAAGATAGAACAGAACTAAGGAAATTACAATCACTACCAATTTTCTCTCTCCTAATGACTTGCTTGATAATTCAAAAGGAACTCTCCTACAACAGACTTGTTCAACTCTTTATATAGGGTAGTACATAATGGATTACAGCTAAGCTGTCCTTTATTTTCGGGAATGACTTGCGAAATATCGCAAGTGTTCAAGTATTCATTCTCGCGACACTCCTAAACTTCGCCAGATCTTCACATCTTTCTCGTGTTTTGACTGTCGTCATGCATTACGTTATTTATATTATTCTTCTGCGATGCCTTCGCAATGCTGTCGTTTACTACTCTCGCGAGGTACTGGTGTTGCGATATTCTGATCCTACATCTTGCCTCTTCTCATGTATTCTCTGCGAAGAAGAGAATGTCATGAGAACTAGTAATTTTGAAATGCCGCGACTGTTCATATTTCTCTATTACGATCCCGTACTCCTACTGCGAAATTGATTACGCGTGTTTCTTCTTCCACTCTTTTCTTGACACGTTTCTTTCAACCGTTTTTTTCTTGACCATTCACGTCCCCTCTCGCATTAAATGCATTTATCTTCTCGAGAATTCTTCTCTATATATAGTTTCCTCACCCTCCTCTTCTTCTTTTTTACTTTCTCTCTGCAACTTTTCTTCACTTCTCCCTCTCCGCAATTTGCGTTTCTGCTACTGTAAATTTTCCCTTCTTTCTTTTTCTTGATCTTCAATTCTCTATTCATTCCCATACTCTAAAAATGGCTCCACCTGGTCGTATATATAAAACCCTTTTGAATGAAGTTCAAAAGAATTTACAAGAGAAGGGTTTCACCCTATCAACCATTCTTGATCACGAATCTTCACCTATTCTTTCTACAAAATTGTTTACTGATCATCAGTGTGATGATCAGAAAATCATAATCTCGTTAGGTCAAATCCTCGCAGGTCTTCCCATTCCTCTCTACAATCCCTAGATGCCTTTGTTCTATGAAATTCTTGCTCATGAGAAATTCTTGCGAGCTATTTATCAATTAAGTGGTGATTGCATCCGCCTAATGCTTGAATTCGCCCATCGTGGCGCTGGTAAGGGGTCTTTATATCCCGATGACGTCAAAGATCCTAAATTCGTAGACTTAGAAATTGTCACTGAAAAGTACACAGTAGAAAACTTCTTTCAAAATTATGAAGTGATAAATATGAAGAATGATAAATCTCGTTGGGGTGCCCGACTGAAGAGAAAAGATAACATTCCCAACGACAAGCTGCTTATGCAAGATATTGATTGGCACTCGGGCAAGAATAATGTTCCTCGATACTCCAAAGATGAGAAGTGGTGTGTCGTTCCGCTATTTTTGAATGGACCTTACATTTCAGGTTCCCATATACTCCCTGCGAATCTCGCAGATTATCATCCTTGGGAATTTAAGTGGCCTGAAAAGGCAAAGGAGGTATGTTTCCTATTTTTGGTTAGCTTTGCGATATTTCCTTCCTCTTATATTTACTGAGCTTGCAAAAATTTTCAGATTATCAAATTGAGAAAGAGTTATGAAAGACGTCCAAAGGCGAGTACTGTAGCGATACTCCGATCAATCACGGATGAAGTAAGAAATATTTTATTTTTCTATTTTTAACAATATTGTTGCCTCTGTTTCTTATCTTCATTCGTGTGCGAAGGTTGGTGTCGAAATTATTGAAGGAGAAGAATCTCCCGAGGTTGTGAAGGTCAAAGGAAAAGGCAAAGGTCCTCTTCGCAAAGAGGAAATCCACTTTGCCCCACCTTCCAAAAACGAAAAGCCCAATCTTCTTCTCATTCAAGTCCTTCTCCCAATGAAACTTCGATGAGGATGATAACAATGCGAAGAAGATCAATCAAATGAATCTCCTATGGAGCAGGTTATCTAATATTTTTCCGACTCCATGCAAGGCCTCGGGGATGATCGCCTTTCCATAACATGCGAGGCTCTCGCAAATATATGTGATGCTACCTTGCTTGAGGGCAATGATTCTTTTAAAGGAGTTTCAGATCTGTATCTCCCGAGCTTTTAAATGCACTTAGTGCTTTGGTATGTCTAAATTTCTATTTTTCCTCATAACTTTAATTTTAAATCATATCTTGACAATTTCTTTATCTTTCTTTTTGTAGTCTGGGAGAGCTTCTTTTGTTGCTTGCCTCGGATCTTAAAAAGAGATGCAACACTCAAGCAAGAAGAATACTCGGCTTAGCAAAAGAGCGAAGAATTAGAAGTTGAAGTTGCGACATCTCGCAAGAAGAATGAAGATGAGACTGCTACTCTTCGCGAAAGAATCCAACAATTGGAAACTGAGTCGTCTACTCAGAAAAACAAAATTTCTACTCTTCAAAGTGCTAATCAACAACTTTATGGTACAAAATTCTTCCTTTTTCTTTGTTTTTATTTTGTCATTTATTTTCTTTGTCGACTTATCATTTTCGCGAGACATATATAATCTTTACGAAGAAGCCATTCTTCTCCATTCATTTCCACGAGCCTATGGATAATGATGCTCTCCTCGCCCATCTCAATGAATCTTTAAGTAGTTCATCAAACAAAACTAATTCTCTTCCATTAAATGAACTTCAAACCAAATTTCATCTCTTAGAAATTGAACATAGATCTAGCTTAGGTTTAGCCAACCGATTTAAACGTATGTATCTTGATTCCCACGAGGAAACTAACATTTTAAGGAAGAAAATTAGTAGCCTCATAGATGACAAAGATCGTATTGCTACTCAGGGTGCCCAAGCATTAGCGAGATTCCAAAAAACCCTTCTTGAAGTTCAAATCGAGCGGGATGAGTCTCTTCGTCAAAATGCCATACTTAATGAGCGAGAAAATCAAATTCGTTCTCTTCTTGTCATAAGTAATGATGATGAATTCGCTTGGGCTGCGAAGGTTCTAGATAATGCCAGAAATAATTTAGGTGTTAATGTTAGCCTTCATGCTGAGCATACTGCCTTGGTTAAAGATATGATTTCTGATAGAGAAGGTTATTTATTATTCTTTTTTACTTTACTGCCCCTTCTTTCTGTAGTATTGCTATTAATTTATTAATTCATTGTCATATGTTTGCAGAAGCCGAGAAGAGATTTCAGACAAGAATTAAAGAACTTGAATCGAAAAGCACAACTCGCCAAGGACTTCTCTCTTTGCAATGGCAAATATTCCCAGTTGAAGAAGCAACTACAATCTCTTTAGCAAATTTCAATAATGACGCTATTCGTTTTCGCAATCAAACTATTAGGACAGTCGGCGAAGATCATAATATCCCTCTTTCTTCTTATCCTTGTCTCCTTGAAGAAATTCCTGAAAATATATCTTTTTTGGATGTCTCTGATAGCGATGTTAGCGAAGAAGAGGAGTCTGGCGAAGAGAATGACAGAATTGAAGAATCTGACAAAGAAGAAGAAGAATCAACAAAAAAATAACTTCATTTTCTTCTTTTGCTTCTTGCAATATTTGTATATATACCTTTTAATCTTCCATTTTTGTAATCCCTTATTGTAAACTTCTTGGATCTTCAAATATGAATTCAACCTTTGTTTCCTTCATTTGCACATATTAGACAATCAATTCTTCCTTGTAATGCAGTTGACCAATTATGAATAAATCTATCATATGAAAATGAATAACAAGATTTTGACTTATTCATTCCCATACTTGCCTCTCATTATTTATTTTCAAATGAGAGATTTAATTAGTAATCTCTAAATAATAAAACTTCTGAATTTCGCCACTGCTGTTGCTTACTCTTCACAAATAAATGAAGAAGTATAGTCGTTTTCGCAAACCTATTTGCTTCCTCAATTTTTTGTGTGGTTTTATCTTTCATTTATGTTGAAGTTCATCCTTGCGACAAGATCGCAGGACGTCTTTACAATTTTGTTTAATGACCCATTGATCTTGCCTTATCATTGCTTGTGTGGTCTTATTTTGCCTTCCTAGTTAAAGGTATTATTTTGCCACCCCTCATTGCGACAAAATCGCAGGACGTCTATACACTTTCATGTAATGACCCATTGACCTTGTCTTATCATTGTCTTAGTATTATTGCCTCTGCAGGATGTTTCGTTATTGACAATATGACGGAGCTTAAAGCTTCTTGCGAATTTAAAACCCCATGACATTCTCGTCTTGCGACGAAATCGCAGGACGTCTATACATTTTCATGTAAAGACCCATTGATCTCGTCTTATCCTTACGTTTGTATTATTGCCTCTTCAGGATCATCGCACAAATATGACAAGCCTAAATTTTCTTGCGAAAATGGAGCCTCATGACATTTGCGTCTTAAGACACTTATCGACTCCCTAATGGAGGGTGCCGCCCTTATCTTCTCCTGGTTGCCCCTTCAAGGAGGGTGTACATCGGTCATACAAGACTAGCTCCTCCCATCCAGGTCTTAACAACAACTTGATTATTTTCATGACCTCTTATCCCTTATACCTATATGGTTTATGGTTACGAGAATGCACCCTAAGTGGAGTTTTCTTGGTAGAGTGCGGCATGTGCCAAGACTTGCTAAGAATGGCCGAGACACTTCAAATTCCCGGCAACTCTTGGCTCAACCGTGTACCTCGGTGCCTTGGTCATACTGACTCCTTGGAAGAGACCCTCGGGCGTCCAACCGGGGGTATAACCTTATATATATAGTTGGAAATCCAAGGTATCTCCCCTTGATAGGCTTTCATGGCCCCAAATCTCCATGACTCGGGTTCAGGGCGGTGTAACCTTTTCTACGAGTCATGTTAAGAGATACCCCCTTATATGACACACTTTAGGTCTTACATTTGCCTCTTACGAAATATCATTCGCGAACTAGGGTGCACGCCATAAAGGTTCGTCCCATTCACTCACTCTATCATTTCAATCTATTCGTTCAATCATTCATTTTTGATTATCTCTTGTCATTGTTTGCGAAATTATCGCACATTCTTGCATTTCTTTGTTGTAATCTCTTGTTCCAATTCTCCAATCAAATTTTCATACATTTTGGATCAAAGATTCTTCATATTCATGTGTCGCGAACTTTCTTCTTCAATTACCATATTCCTTTTTTTTTTAATATATCTTTGTCAATCATTTTTTCTTATATCTCTTATTTTTTTTTTTTTAAAACCAATTATTCATTTCTTTTTTCATCTCTTAATTCTTTGTCTTTACTCTTTGTTCTTTCTTCATTCATATTTCATGACATTGCCTTCCCTTTTGTATCTATCTAAAACAAATTTTTGGCTTTTGCTCCAACTTCTACTACAAATGTTTCTTTCCCTTTCGTTGTGTTTGTCTTGTGCAACTCTGGTGGTGGTGGTAATGGTTGAGTCTTCTCTTCACCTTTTAGGAAATGATTCACTTCCCTTGGTCAATCATTACGAGGATGATTCTTTTTATATTTCTGCAATCATTTGTTAAGTGCCCATGAAACCGGTGGTAAGAACAAAATTCATGACTTATATCCTGGTGGTGGTTCATTTCCCATTCCATGGTGCGGTATGTTTTCCATCAAGTATAGCTTCCCATATTTTTCCACGTTGACGTTTAGTGGAGGCGTCTTAATTTCTTCCCATATTACTCTGTGACTTCGCTTCCCCCATGATAATTCTGCCTTCGACCTCCATAAGTTTCTTGCGGATGGTCAAGCCTTTGGATCTTGTTATTTCCACCACGGTTGTAGTAGTTTCTTTCTCTTTCAAATTCTTCTTGATCTCGACTTCCCATAGCTGCAAACTTTGGCTGTCCATCATCTATCATCCTTTCTTGTTGCCCTTGCTAAGTGCTCGCCACTGTGTGTATTAATTTGGGTAATAAGCTTGCATTCAGACATTTGAACTTGTATTTGCAAGTGGGTATGATTCCATCTCATTTTTCCTTTCCTCTAAAGCAATATATTCCTCTTGGAGTTCTCGCAACTTTCGATCATTGTGATTGTATTCTTGACTCTAAAAATTTGAATATATAACAAATTGGTTGCGAACATGGCATTTATGAATGATAGAATGAGATATCTTTCATCCACCCTTCCAGACCATTTCGTTGCACATTGTCTTCCATCTCACAATTAAATGTTTCAAACTTTCGCCAACTCTTTGTTTTAGCCCAAATACATCTTCAATACTGGGTCGCGAGGAGTTGTTACTTATATATGCCCCTAAGAATATAGCTTGTAAATGGTTGAATGACGTGATTGTGTTTCTTGGTAAGCCCTCAAACCATTTCAGTGCTTCTCCAGTCAAACTTGATGCAAAGTATTTGCACAATATAGCATCATAATTTTCCCATTGTAACATACATCTCACATAAGCTTTAATGTCTTGTATTGCACAAGTTGTTCCATCAAAAATCTTGGTTAATGTTTGGTAAATTGCACTTTTGGGGTATTCCTCCTATGCATCTCTAGTGTAAAAGGAGTTTTTGCAGCCTCTTTGATGGCCTCATCCAATTGTCTTCTTCCTCCTCCCCTTCTCTTGTTCAATATTCCTCTCATCTCTGCCAATTCTCTCAATATTTGTTCATTTGCATCAGAATTCGAACTTATTGGTCTTTTTAGTTACCCTCTCTCCTCTGCGTTCATGTCTACTTTGATTTTCTTGTTCATCATTCTCTTCTCTTCTTTCTGCGACTTTCTCCTTCATCTCTTTCACATTCGCACACCATTATATCTATCATTTTCTCTTCTTGGTTGTCTATCGGTTCTCCTTTGTATTCTTTCATATTCTTCATTGATATTTCCATTGTTGCGATTTTGTTCGCTTTTTTTCTCGATTGTCATGATTAACTTTGCCGAATTGCTTCTTCCAATTCCGTTCTTCCATTTCTGCTCTTAATCTTTCCATCTACTTAAGCTAAACGTGCTTGTTCAATATAATTTTTTCAATTTCATCTTCAATCTCCTTTTGTTTCCTCCGTGTTTCTCTCCCATGCGATATTCTTCTTCCTTCTTCACGATTTTCTTCACCAATTGGATTATTACCTTTGACGCCTATTTCCTTGATTTCCCATCATTTTGGCCATTACAGAGAATTTCGGGACGTGGAGATATAACGATCTTCTATCACTTCTCTTATCTCATGACATCCTTCACCGAGATTTGGCTCTCTTTCTAGATTTTCTTCATTAACATTTTCTACGAGTGATGTTCTCCTCATATCTTCTCTAACCGATCTTGATCTTGACACGGTATTACTTCTTGACCTTCTATTTTTGTAACCTCATATTTTCCATTCTTAACTCATGGTTTTGCCTTGTTAAATTTGCGCGTTCTTAAAACTTCTAACCGCCTTTTTCATGTATTGTTTGCCTCAATGCTTCTAATCTTTGCGATTTCTTCATTTCCATGAATTGTTCCTCCCATCTCTTCTCGGTTTCTCTCCTCTTGTCCATTATTTATCAATTGTTGCACTTCTTCTCTTTCCTCCATAGAATGTGATCTCCATGTATGCACACTCACCCTATCATAATCTATTACTCAATTCGGTCTTTGGTTGAATTAGTGGTTGAATTTGACCTTCTTCTCTATCTCTTGTGTTTATTCTTGAGGGTTCACCTACTTCATTTCTCATTTCTCCAGCTAATCTCCTGCTTCTTCTAATAGTTGTTGTTTGTTCTGATACATTCCTTCTTCTAGCCATTTCTCAATCTTAGTAAATTGTTGAAAACTATACGAAATTCTTTTCTTATTACACCAAATTCTTTCAAATCACAAGGTTGATCCTCACTCTCCCTGTTTCAAGCGCCATTATGTAGTTACGGAAATCCTACACTACACCCCTCACTAGAATTCACACAACTAATCCATTTGAAGATGGTTAACTATGAATTTTATTGATTATTTTCTTGAAATGTTTACAAAGAAAGATAGAAACAGAATTAAGGAAATTACAATCACTACAAATTTTCTCTCTCCTAATGACTTGCTTGATAATTCAAAAGGAACTCTCCCTCCATCGGACTTGTTCAACTCTTTATATAGGGTATTACATAATGGATGACAGACTAAGCTGTCCTTTATTTTCGAGAATGACTTGAAATAAACAGCAAGTGTTCAAATATTCATTCTCGCGACACTCCTAAACTTCGCTAATCTTCACATCTTTCTCATGTTTTGGTATGCGTCATGCATTACGTTATTTATATTATTCTTCTGACTTTACATCTTGTCGTTACTACTCTCGCGAGTCTTTGGTGTTGCGATATTACGATCCTACACTCACCACCACACCACCTGCTGCCAGCTGTTACAATATTTCTAACACCACAAGCAACGAATCACCATTATCTTCGCAGCCAACTTAGGTTAACCCAGTTGATATTGAAAGTGAATCGATGTTTCGTTGATTCATCGATATAAATAGGTTGTTTACGATGTCGTGTGATGATGGTGGTGGAAGACTTGATTTTCAAAACCTATAAAATCGAGATCTGGATTTCTTTGAATTTGATTCTGATGAAATTAAACTCCGATTTAGGTTTTCATGCTATATCGATCTAAATCAAGTTAATCCTAATATATATTTTTCGATTGGTTTGTTAATGATTCTGTGGTTGCGGTGGTGGAGGTTGGATACCGGTGGAATTGATTGTTGTTGATTGTGAAGATGATGATGGTGACGCGGAGATGGTGATGGTGGTCATTGGCGCTGGTGTTGGTTTTGGCGTTGTTTGTGGTAGCGGCAGGCAGAGATGCTGGTGGTGGTGGGAGCAATGAAGAAGAAGAAGAACAGGATACGAAGAAGAAGACGAAGAAAACGATTTGTTTTGACGATGGATAGAAGGGCAAATTTGGAATAGATAAAAATCTTAATGGACCCACGATGGGCTTAGGAATGGAGAGGTATTTTATTATAGGATAAGGGTAGTTGTGAATCCCTTGAAAAGGAGAGTCATTTATATAATTCCACAATTAATTATCGAAGCTTTCGGTCTTCCTTCAAAAGTCCTAGGTATTATGATATATGGTATTCATGGCATTAAAGTTTGAAGAGTAAATTAGTGTTTGGGTAAATAAATTTTGGTATGTCTTTATGTTTGGTCGTAAGTTTGTCCATTTTAATGTTTGGGTCGTTGACCCGTTAGTCAGACAGTCAACCGTTAACATAGATAACATCCATTGGTTTTATTATTTACAAGTTTGCCATCCACTCATCCCAACCATTTATCAATAACTTTGATCTCAATCCGATCAATCCACGAATATCATCCCTATAATCATCAAATTACAATCAATTATCGGTATTGATCTTCATAGGGAAAAAAGCAACCTCTTTTCTCGAAAATCAAAATACAAACACAATAATCGGTTTTTCCATTTTCAATGGAAGTGTTGGTAGTCTTTTTCTTTTACACTTAATCTCGTTTATATCATGTTAAATTTTGCGCGCATCCAACTCAAAACCAATTAGCAATGCGTGGAGTGGCCCTTCCATATTATATTTTGTCCACCCCACGTACAGGTCATACGAGTGACCAGTCATTCGGTCACGGTGGGCATTAATTCGGCCTATACCCCCGTACAAGCCTAGCTACGATACCATGTTAAATTCTGCGGGCATCTAACTTAAAACCAATTGGAAATGAGTGGGCGGCCCTTCCATATTATATTTTAAGTTCATTATGAAGAAACTAGTGATATGGGACAATTGTCCTTTCATATCATCACCATCCTTAGTAAACCATTCACAAAGAGAACTTAGAAAGTAATCTTTTCTCAAATAATTGATTTTGATCAAAATCAAAAGAAAACAATACAATCATGTAGAAAAGAACAATGGGATTTGATAATTATTGGTCTTTATGAGAGGTTAGAAGTAGAAGAAAAAGTGAAGGATCTTGTAATGACCCGATCATCAAAATATTTCATAACGATTCCCTACCTTACCTAAATCAACAGAACCCCACAATTTAATTACGTTCTTAGTTCAAAAATATAAATTTTGAATGTCGATCCAAGAACCCAAACACGTCATTAAATTCAATTTTATAGACACACCATTTTCTATCTTCACGGATGAATTTGAGACGAGAAAGTTCTTTGCGAGAAACACCAAGTAGAACATACTTCACGATGACCACATGGTCCATCTTCTACCCATTCTATGGATTACGCACAAATTGTGAGAACTATTATCATATGGTTTTCCAAAGATAAGTTGATGGATATAAAGTACACAAGCAATAGATTTCTGAAATTTTCTGAAAGAGGATCGCAGTATGATAGGATATTTTTCAAGGGTTCTCGGTCAAATAGGAAAGGGATTAGTCTCTCAGGGAAAGTCGAAAAGGTTTCGACAATTAGGGAAAGTCGAAAAGGTTTCGACAATTTGGGAAGAAAAGGAATAAAAGCAATGGAATACGTGTAAATACTTTGAACTAACCGATGTTAACTTTTATAAGCAATTTGGTTACTTGACCTAGTTGACCCGTTAGTCAACGACCCAAATACAAAACGGACAAATTTACGACCCAAACATAAAGACATACCATAATTTACTGACCAAACACTAATTTACTCAAATTTGAATTTTGAACTAAGAAAATAGACAACTCAGATAAAAATACGTGTGGGATATTTATATCATGCTAGTGTATCATCAGGGCCTTACGTCCCCGAAGCTCAACCTCTCCTTTTGGTGTACACACTTTGTCTGCATAGCAATCGACTACTTTGAACAAAACGTAACACCGTCTTTTATCACCGGTCCGATAATATGGATGGCACGATGAGCCCAGCGAGGTAAGCCACAGTTTACGGTAACAACGGCCTAAGGGCAACAAAGAGCCAGATCCGATGGTGGTTTTCATTAAAAAGGAAAAAAGATGGACTGGTTTTATTACTTATATACTTTGAAGGGTTGGAAGTGACTTACGTAAATAGTTTAACTTTGACCGATTTTTTTTTTGATTTTTCTCTATCTTCTCTCGTCTTCTCATGTCCTTCCTCCTCCTTTTTCTTCCCCGCATAGTCCATCATATGCTATACCAACCACCAACAGGTTATTTAAAGTATATGTTTATTTTTATTTAAAGAAAAATAATATCTTCTATTTCCTTCCATAAACTATAAATTTTTGCCATGATCATTTTTGTTATTGAATTTTTTCATTTTCATTTTAGTTTTCTAGCTATCTAGTAGTATTCTATTTGTTCAAATAAAAGATCGCAATGACTTTTGGCCACTTCGTATATTAGTGGATTCTAACCCTACCAAAGAAAATATCTTGGGTGTCCCTGTATAGGGGTAAAAGAAAAAAATATTGTTAAGCCTCGGGACATATTTTTTCCGAGAAACCTGTAGAGTAGTTACCTAGCATTTGAGAGTACTTTTATGCTGCTCTGTCATTATATGTTCTTAGTAAAATGAAATAATAAAAAAAAAAAAGCAGATAATCGAACTAAAAGTGTTTATATTATTATTATCACTCGGAAAATGAAAATTGCAACATGTTTACTCCATAATAATTTCCCAGACAAATTATTATTAGCAAACACCCATTCGGAATCTCTAACCTAGTACAACAATAACATCGTTATAGTTAAGTTCTAGCATGTTATGCGAAAACATTATAAGGACTTGTCGGAATGTTAATGCTTCGGAAGCTAGAACATGCCATCCTTATCTTTTTTCGCATAACATGATCCGGAATGATGCATCAACATACCATGCAAATGAAGCGAGACTTAAATCGGGGACTCATTAGAGACTACCATGGCAGCAAAGAACAATGTAAATGAGCACACCTAACTCGGGGGGACATATTACTAAGCTACCATGAGCAACCAAATAACAATGTAAGACTCATGACTTAATGCACCGTCGATCATATACTAATTAGTTTTCGAACTACATAGTTACCTCGTACTATTCTACGAATCAATTTAGAAATAACTTGTCACATCGGCAACTCTCGGCCAATCCATAGTTGAGAAAAATGCGAGGATCATCCAAAACAAACTTAGTTAATGGCTAAACTTGTTCCAGACATTATTTGAACATCCGAGGATTAGATAAACCCTCACATGCAAAATTCAGAAATGAATAAGACAACCCAAGAAAGAAAGACAAAAGTAGATAATTACCTTAAATAATCCATCCACGTTTGTTCTATAATCCTTAGATAAAGCACATAAGCTATATAATACTACGGATAAGTAACGACACACAACCAACAGAGGGTTCTTTAATCCAGGATACAACATCACCATACCCAAAAGCGTATCAATACGACAAAGCTATGCGAGGATGGTATAAATTAAGCCGCATCTGAACGTTACCGAAACCAACATATCCCGACACTTGCATAACCATGCGGGACGGGATGTTGTAGTATAAACAAGAAGTGCAACAACTATAATCCCTCTACTGTCCCGACACGAGGAGAGACAATGTAACCTCTAAGCCAAATGGAGACTACACATAACAAATAAACATTATAATGCATATTAATGAAACCATAGGAACAACTGTCACGATGGAGTAATAACAAACAACTATACTTATACCCTTTGCTTTGTCAACTGAGAAAATTTACACCGGCTTTCTCTCTTGCCACCAAAGTCCCTATAATCTTAGCTACATTCTCGGGGAGCGGGTTCCCACACTAATTACTCATCCCTTAATATAGAGAGTAGTCGGAAAGTACATCGGTCGAATATCTCCAAAGTACCAATCCTGCAAAGCTATACAAAGGTCGGGTTAAATCCATCGGCCTTGGCTATGAATTTGAGACAACGGTTGAATCACTGAAGAAACAAAGACATGCGGCACAAGTTTATTAGCGTTTTCAATACAAAGACACTCCCAAAAGAAATGTAGTAGCGGATTTCCCTACACCCCTTACTCCAATTTTGCTTAATTAATCCATTGAAAGATGTAAAAGATCAAGAATATTTATTGATTGAATCCATGAAATGTTTACACGGGAAAATAGAATTACACTAGAAGTTAAAACACTCTTGACTTTCTCTCTCCTAATGACTTGCTTAACAATTCCAAAAAGATCTCCTCTCTGACAGATTCATTTAGCCCTTTATAGGGTAATACATAGTGGATGACAGCTAAGCTATCCTTTATTTTGAATGTCTGTGAGAAGTGTCGCAGATGCACAAATGTTTATTCTCGCGACACTTCTAAGCCCCCTCGCCAAGTTTCATGTCTTCCAATTGTTTTGTCTGTCGTTATTCATTGCGTCGTTTATCTTAACTCTCTGCGACTCCCTCGCGACACCGTCGTTTATTAATCCCGCGAACCTTGTACGTTGTGATATTATGGTCCTACATCTTGCCTCTTTTTCCTTGAATATTGCTTGAAGAGCGATTTTAAGGAAAAAATTCATTGTTGTAATAATCCTTGATTTTAATTGGTGAAGGAGCGAGCGAAAGAATACTTTTCTTGAAAAGTACGTACTTGCCTCTATTCTTTTAGCGAAGTTCCGAAGCTTCTTTATAATATATATATGAAGTTCCGTCTCCTGTCTCTCCTTGCACCTCCTCTACGAGGGAGAGAATGTCATGAGAATCAATATTTTGGTTTGCCGCGACTACTTATCTTTATCTGTTTCAGCTCCGTACTATTACAGTTTTGACCATTTAAAGTCTTTTTTCTGACACGTCTCTTCCAACCGCTTATTCTTGACCGTTCGTGTCTCTTCTCGCATTAAATGCCCTCGTTTTTCTCAAGAATCTTTTTTTTTTGATTTTTACATATATAGTTTTCTTTTCCTCCTCTTTTTCTTTCCTTTAGTTTCTCTCTGCAACTTTTCTTGACTCTCTCCTTCCGCAATTTGCGCTCCTGCTCTTCGTAAATCTTTTCTTCATCCCTTCTAACGCCGATTCTAATCTCCAACCTCCATCCATTCCCATACCGATAATGGCTTTCATTAGTCGTGCATACAAATCTTCTTTGATGAAGTTCGACGAGAAGTTGCTCGAGAAGGGTTTTACTTCTCGACCATTCCCGATCAAGAATCTTCAATTTATTCTTCTGAAGTTGTTTTTACGATCATCAATGTGATGATCAAAAGATTATAGTCTCGCTAGGTCAGCTCCTCGCAGTCTTCCCATTCCCTTATACAATCCTGAGATGCCTTTATTTTATGAAATCTTGGCCATGAAAAATTCTCTCAGGGGTGTTTTATCAATTAAGTGGCGATTGCATTCCGCCTAATGCTTGAGTTCGCGAATCGTGGTGCTGGGCAAAGGATCTTTATACCCTAATACCGTTAGGCCTCTTCCTATGCACATGCCAAAAATGGTGTTTGGCATGCCACCCGGCATGCCAAACCATTTCGCGCTCACTATGGGGAAACCATCGAGCGATCGACTCCCTAAGCGAGCGATATTGACAATATCGCCAGCGATAAAGTCTTTATCGCCGACGATATTGTCAATATCGGCCGTTGATATTCACTCTAGCGGTAACGGCTGTTTCTTCATCGCTATAAATAGGTAACTTTCAAACTCAACTTACCTCAAATTTTTTACACAAAACTTTCTTCTTCTCGATCTATTCTCTTTTCTCAATCTAATTTATTTCTTCTATTTGATCCAAATGGCACAATTAACTCAACTTGATTCAAGCAACACAACTTGATTTTTCCGTAGTAGTACTTGAAGGTGCCGTTGAGAAGATATGGATAGATTCAAAGAAATAAGTAAGAAGCAAAGAAGTCTCCAAGTTTTGGATATCAACCAAGTCAAAACGCAACCTAAGGAAGGCCAAGAAAGGTTAAAGGCAAGGAAAATCAAGGCAAAACAAATTTGAAGCCAAAGAAGAAGATAAACAAAGGAGACTCCGTCTCATGAGCGCATTGATTGGAAGTTTAGTGAAATGAAGAAGATGAACAAGATGAAGAACATTGTTCCAAAAAAATTTTTTTTAGAGTCTTTCCAATTATTGTCTAGTTTTATGTCTTGTAAAATGACTATTTTAATTATATTGAAGTTTTTAATTTTGTGAAGTTTAATGAATTTGAAAATTTGACGAATATTGTTGAAAATTAATATTAATTATATTCTTAAACATTAAAAGTATTACAAATATTTAAACTTAAAACACAAAATTAATATTAATTACAAATATTGAAATTACAACACAAATGTTGGACAATATTGGAGCAAATATCTTAAAACCTCGAAACAACTTTCAAAATGGAATTTTTGCCGTAGATGCAGCGATATTCCACACGTACACCTTTCCTGAAATTCCACCGTGGTTTTACCACTTCTCAAGGTTGGACCTTCTCACTGAAGTAAAGCAACATACCTAGTAACTTCTCGCTTAATTATACTGATGCGCGAACCAAATCCAAACACTACGACCGCGTAGGTTCATTGTTTGTTCTTGAAATTTAAAAAAATCCTTTCCCACAATAGTGGTGATCAAATCATCGGCTCCATTGTCAAATCAATATAATTCCTGCAAATACATTCATCTTCTGCAGCTTTGAATTTTAGGTTTCTCCTCACTGACATCTCCTAATTTGACTTCTCCTAGTTTCACTGCCTACAATTGCACGACAAGCTGGCTCTTCGATTTTGGATAATACAGTTGGTTTGCACATGCACTCACAGTGATTCATATTATCACCATGCTCTCTAAGGAACTGGAAGAGTGATGAAAAGAATTGGAGATTAAGAAATTCTAGAGAGATTGAGAAATTCTTAAGAGATTAAGAAATTCTGTGTGAGTTGAAATGAGATTAAAATTAGGTATTTATAGAGGGGGAAATATTAGTCGTTGGATGAAGATCCGATGAGCGATCATCAAAGTATCGAGTGATGACTTGATCTGCCGCCGATTGAAATGACCATCGAACCGACATTTTGACCATCGAGCGATGAAGACTCTATCGCCATTGAAACTGCTGCGGTATGCCTATATGCC